>MJUU01012765.1:44137-59604 GCA_002080025.1 Modiolus philippinarum | reverse complement strand
TATCCCTCCACACTTACGACTTTGCCAACATTGTAACTCAGGCGAGGTTGAAGATGAAAAACACTTCTTGTTGAAGTGTTCTAAATACAGTTGACTCTTGTTGACTCTCAACCGAAGTTCCACTTAACGAAATCAATGAAGTTCGAGCAGCAGAAAGGGGAGATAATCATGGACGAGAATGACAAAATAGGTACAACTGGATCCGGTTACATATTCTGTGTATACTGGGTTGTCATAAATTATTTTTGTTATTGTTTGTACTTTGATGAATTCTTGTTTTTCTATGTTTCTATGTTGTTTGAATAATGTTGAATAAAATAGTTTTTTTATTGTTATAGTTATTTTTTTCTAATGACGACCGAAAATTACGCTTTTTAAGTTCAAATTCAAAGCATAATTTTAAGTTGTCAGAAGAATATAAACTTGTTTCAAATGTGTTAAAGACTAAGATACTGCATAAAATAAAGATAATAAACGATTACAAAATTTATTACAATTTTAAATGATCAAGCACTATATGAACAATATCAATAACATTTGTGGATGAGAAAACAATTTCACAATTTAAAATCACTACATAAAAGCACTATTCCACAGACGTACTGAGTGTCATAAACTCTGACATGTCACTTTGTTTTACACATAAACTTAGTAAATGTTCTATCATTATGAAATTTGACACATCATTAAATTTCTTTGTTGCCACACTGGAGTTATTCAGAAATTTTAGTTGTGCTGTGATAATGTCTAATGCGGACATAACAGCGGCAACTGGTGGTCGTTTTGGTGCTGGTTCATCTTCTTCGTCGCTAGTGACTGATTCTGCGGGTCCTTCACTGGTTTGATCAGCATTTGTAATATTGGCTATCCCCCCGAGACTAGGCCCGGGTCCTTCACCAAGATCACGTGTAACAGTATCATCAGAAGACATTCTGAAAGGCATACCAAAAGCCATATGGATACCATTTTTATATGAAATCTCATTAATTTTCTCAAATAAAGTAAAAACATTAAATCCTTTGCTTCCACAGAAACGCCGAAAATGTTCAAGATCCGCTTGGCCAATTGCTATTCATCCACAAGCGTATATGTTTGTTTAAAATTGTAATTAATAAAACATCATCAAGATTTTAATAACAACAATCTTATTTTAACAACCCATTGAGTTCGGATAACGGTAATTATTTCAAACACACCCAAGCATAGACATCTTGTCAAAAACACAAATGCTGACAATGGTCTTTGATCATTAAATAAAAGAAATCTAATTGCATTAATAAAATATTTCATAGTTTTATTAATTATAGAAATACAGGTAACAAGTCATCAAATCACAATCATCATAGATAGGTGTAATAAACTAATTAATGGTGACACAGGGCCCCGACAGGTAAAATGATTTGACACTTTGACACGTCGTAATTAGTTCAAGATAACCATTGACTTTTACAAGGAAATTCATTGTAGGGACTAAATTTTTACTTCGAGAAAACCGAAATTTCGACTCATCCAGTTTCGACTAAAAAGAAGTAAAATAACATAGACAAATAGGCATTTTTCCCTGGACTTCGACAAAATTTCGACTTAACTGAAATTTCGAGTCATCCGAGTTCGAGACAACGAGAGTCGATTGTATAATACTGAAAGGGTTGACCTTTACAAAATAATATTAAAATCTTGAAAAACTTTGTAAGATTGGATGATGACCAGAAATTAATCTGGTTATTTAATTGTGAAGATATAACTATACAAAAACGTTTAAGTGAGTTCACATTAAAAAATTGCAGATAATACTAGCAAAGTGAACAATTTTATCCACATACGTGCCGCATTTGTTGCTCATATTATAACTAAACAAGTAATTTGCTTGTCTACATTAGACACTAGTAGGATTCCGAGTATGCGGCTGAAGCAGCATGCCGCACATCCTTGAGCACCGACCCTTGGTGTCTCTTGTAGACTGGCAACTAATTTCACTTTGTATACACTTTTTGTGGTAGTACTTATACATTAGACATGAGGAGGAATGTAGATATTACATATCCTAGAGCATCGTCCCTTGGTGTCTATTGTAGATTTACGATACATATCGTTTATTTTATTTTATTTATTTATTTTTTTTTATTTATTTTTTTTTCTCAACTAGTGGTTTTTCTACATCAGACACGAGGCGGAGTGTGGTTGCTCTTATGAAGCAACACACTTATCCTTGAGCACCGTCCCTTGGTGTCTTTTGTAGATTTACAACTTATTGATATTGGTATTATTATTATTTATGATGCATGCATATGTACTTTTTAATACAAATATTACAAAAAAATCCATTTTTGGTTCATAGGCCCAAAAGAGTAGGTCCAATGATTTGGGACCTGATGTAGTAAATGTAACCTAAAAAGAGTCACTTTTTTCCATAAAATTTAATCAGCTACTTATTACTGTTTCAAAATTAATCTGTTCACCAGTTTTACAATGGTTGGGAAGGTAACTCTGTTACTAAAAATAGATCAGGTACATTTGGTCAGTCTGGTTGAACCCTGGCCTGGTCCATCAATAGTACTGTAACATTTTTTATATCCAGACATATTTGACACTTGTTGTGGTATAAAATCCGACATATTGAGGGTACCAATCCTTCCAGCGTGGTAGAGGTAATAACCTGACATAAGAAGAGCTATTCAAATATGTTGAAACTTACAATATAAGTAATCACAGGGGAGATAACTTACCTCAATTGATTCATCCTCCTGTAGTCTGATATTGTCCACAGCTACACAGTTAATTATAGGAAATGTTGATCCCAAATTGAAATCCCTCAACTACAAATGAAAGACCTCAAAGATAATATCTCTTACATTAATTAAAATTGTAAAAGTAAATTGCATATTTGTAAAGAACAAGTGCTTTGCTGCATCTAACTACAAAAACCTTCAAGTTTAAAGTGCCTCTAAGGGCTCTTCCAGAAAATTTGATGTGGGACCCTTTGAAGGCACTTTATATAAATATCTATGTGTGATTATGTTTTCTATGGGTGATTATGTTTTCATCATCTTTTTGTATTGTACATTTAGGCAGAAATTCTATGGGTGGTGGGGGTTAATAAAAAGTGCCTTCAAAGACCACCATGTCCATTTTTCTGGCACAACCCTAAAGGTTTTATAATACAAGAAAACTCAGAATTTCAGAGGAAGTTTTGTGTCCCTAGAAAACTACACTGAAGGACAAAGCCAACGACAATATCTACAAACTTTCATTCAAAAGAGGCGTGAAAATTATTCGATAATTTAGATATTCAATAATGCTGATATTATATTACAAACAAAACTGATTGTAGCTGAAGGCTGCCTTTGCCTTTTGCAGGTTGTCGCAACATCATACAACTATTTCCTTTTTGAAATTATATCATAAAAAATTCAAAGTGCCTAAAGCCCTTCTAGAAAGGTTGCTTTGAAAGAGTTAAGTAGACTTGGTACAAGCTCCTCTTGTCATTTATCTTTTCTCTTTTACTATAAAAGTGTGCAGTAAACTATTCACACTTGTTTACTATCAAACAGCGTTACAAATATTGAAAAGAAAGATAAATAGTACAGTCACAATATATAAAAATTCCTGACAAGCCAGCACTATTTGAACTAAATGCAAATTCTAAAGACCTTAAAATGTCACCTGCTCTTAAAAGTAACGGTTATCCCACAACAGTTCGTACATAATGATTATCTCCCTTTCTATATGTAAACTGAACTCTTAACATCGGTGTTTCTATTTCTAAAAGTGACTACAAGACTAGAATTTTCAAGGTAAAATTAACGTAATTAATGTGGATTAAAAGTCTATAAACTAACAAGCAATGGTAACAGGTTGTTTCATTTCAGTGCTGAAAAAAATTTGGTGTCTAAAGCCTAGAGTTACATGACTTCCGTTAACGAGTTAAAACATATCTTCGGACCATTAAAAATATAGCTTGTCAAAAAAGCAACCCAGAATAAGGCCTCTGACAATGCACAGACACTCAGTGAGACAGTGAAACACAAAACTCACACGTTGAACTAAGCTTTCGTCAATTCTACTTTCGTTTTGTCCATTCAGTACCTGTTGCGCACGCGTCCGTATCAGAAATTTGTTTACATGCTGTTTAAGCAACCGAAACGCTCTCATGTTTATGTAAAATCGTTTATCCATTTTAAATGCATGATATCACTTATATTAGCAAAGATGCACTTTATTAAATCCATTGAAGATTCCGTGCAATGACAAACCATTCTTCCGAAGTCACCCGAAGTTTACCGATGATAAATTTTCAGTTGGGGGGGGGATGCATTCGTTTTTCTCGAATAATTCTTTTAAATGAGCACCAAATTCTTTCCAATCTGTGCGAATTACTTTATTTTCTCACTAAATAATTGTTTAAATTCAAAAATATGATTTTGGTCAATTTGGTTTTTTTTCAAATTGAAGCACTTGTTTTTCTTCATACTGCATTTCAACTGACAGGGTCATGACATTAGAAAGCGTTGCAATGCAACCTTTCAAAAAATTCATATATAGTTCAATTGTATCATATTAAAGTTACAAGCAATGATCCCAAATTCTTCTTTTTCTGTATGGAGATCAAACAAAATTTGTTATGTTCATTCAAATAATTAAAATGTGATTTTTCTGAAAAAATTGTTAAAGTCATTCCTATTATATTTGAGTACATACAGTAATTTTCTCTATCAATTTTCCAGTTGTGCTCCTTAACATATCGCTGAACTCTACATTCATTTTCTTTGTAACCCATCTGTAAAAATCAACAAATTTTAAATGTATTTTTCAAAATATTTCACAGCTCAAAGAACAATACCAAAAAAAAAAATTCTACACCAATGATGTTTATTATGAAATTTCACACATCAAGTAACATAGATTTATTGTACAGTACAGCTAGAGACTTACCATGATAAATCACTATGGAAGACGTATAACTCTGCTTTAACATGTAAAATTTATTTCCTGTTTAAAATATCAACCTGCTATCTTTTGCATTTAAAACGATACAATCTACCACTTCACATGCAAAAAAATGATGTTGATACATCAACCAGAACAATTTTATTCATCTAAAAATTTTTATTGGTAATTTGTATGATTCTCCTTTGACCTACAGAGACAGATACAGATATTCTCAGTATCACTAAACTGGGCACTTTCACAAAATTTTCGGGTCACTGCAAAGGAGTCACGTGCGGGTTGCTATACTGACATCATATTTTGGCACTATTTTTGTGTTCATACACGTATTACGTTGAATGAATAATGCATATAAAATACAGCAATAAAAAATATATTATTTGTGCTAAAATAGAAATTATATCTTATTTCCATTTATAATAAAGTTCTATATATCATTTTGTAAATTACCGATAAAAGAAACATAGGACATTTTGTTGTTGATACAGACTTTATCATGACGTAACGCATCAAGCTCGCAATAACGGGCTCACTTCATACTGGCAGTGATAAAGTCTGCATCAAAAACAAAATGTCCTATATTCCATACAGATGATATATGTCTATCACAGTGTTTTATCATGGTAATTCTCTTGCTGTACTGTATTTCTGCAATAGATGTATTTGACTTCTGAAAATGAAATACTGTGAAAGTACTATTATTCGTGGGGTTCCAATTTTCGTGGATTTCGTGGTTCGCTGAAACCACAAAATTAAGTTCCCAACGAAATGCTTTTTCCCTAGAGTTGTCAATGCATTGAACTTGAAACCACGAATTTAAGTACCCACGAAATAGTGATATTTATGAATACCAAGAAAATTGATGTCCATGAATAAAAGTACTTCCACAGTACATCAATTTACTTTTATCATTTTTTAACATGATGGTAGTGTAGTAAGAACGGTTACTGTGATGTAGTAAACTGTAGCATCAACTGTCACGACTTCTATTAACTGTAGGGCATATAGGACATATAGGAGGTTGCACACTGGATTTTTATTACTTGTATACAGAAGAAATTAGATTTAAGCTGTACACAAACCATTATTTGACATTTTATAAGGTAAAGCATGTGGTATTGCCATGATTGTAGTACCTGGTAGATTAATTTTGGTGCGATTCTAAATATAGTGTGGATTTTATTATTACTATTATGTCCTTTTATGTCCTCTGATTGTGCAACTTTATTGAAAGCACAATATATAAACATGGCAAGGGCGTCTCCAGAAAAAAATTAAGGAGGGGCAGGAACACAAGTTATTTATTTTTACCGTACTGGGGGTCGTTGAACTTATAACTATTGCTAATACCTGAAAAAAGAAATGCAATTATGTTGGTGGTACACTAAATTTTGAGTTACGTTCCCACCCCTGTACATTTTTTCCTGGAAAAACCCTATATGAATACTATAATTGTGAGATGCTTGCTTTCACTGCTGTTTCAAAGTTCCCTCATGTTATCATTTAACAATAAAAGTGAAATATATGTACATGTACCTTCTTACACGACTTGTGTCTCGCAATTCTCTGAATAAAAACTGGATGATTAAATTTATTGCCACACATGACTCTTTCTGTCCCTTCTGGTCTTGGTTCTGTATCAAAAGTAATAATTCCTGAAAATAGAAGCAAAACTAAAAACAAGGATACAGTAAACGTGTATTGGATACATTGTTCATTTCTAACATGTTCAATGATCAACTATTACCATTAAGCTATAATAAAAAAGAATAAAGAGAAAATAAGCAAAGACACCCATCTCATAGTAGCCATAAGTCACATGAGTACTTTAGCAAGTACAAAACATGATATAAATTCCACTCTAGTCAATTGACCAGTATTTATTTACATTCAAAGACATTGTTTTAAAAATCTACAAAGAGATTAATTCAAGGGCTTNTGTTAAAATTTCATAAGGATTGGTCAACTGAAACTAAAGTTATTGACCAAAAACAAAAGTGTCTACAGACAACGACGACGACAACGACGACGACGACGACGACAGCACCATACCATTATACGACCACAAAAATTTTTGCGGTCGTATAAAAATCTACAAAGAGATTAATTCAAGGGCTTTATAATAGCATATAAATAGAGAAGGTGCCCAGTATTACTTGCTGTCTTCAAACCATGCTAGGTACAGTGTTACTATAAAAATAACAGGGTGGTCAATTCAGTTGACCAGTAAATGCCAGTTTTTGCCAGTAAATGCCGGTATTTACCGGCGGCATGGAAAATACTCATAAATGCCGGTATTTTGCCAACCTTGATTTCAATTTCATACATCAGGGTCTTGTTTTGCATATGTAATAAAGCCGGAAATTAACAGTCCATATCATATACCCAGTCTGATATGGCATGTCCATATCAGTCCAGTGATAAGGCTATTTCAGACCGGGTGTGATGATAACTCCTAATTGGAAGTATATTGTAAACAGATAAATACATGGCCTTTTCCATATCAGCATGGTTATCATCCCTCGACCCATATCAGCCCGAGGCACTACCTGCAGGCTTATATGGGAGGCTTGGGAAAATGCGGATTTTGCCATGTATTATATGGTTTAATTTATCATACATTTAAACAGAGGACTACTTAATCCCAAAAATACTGTCAAAAATTGATATCGGTAAGAGAAGATGCATATATTTTATGAAGAAGAAAATTTCAAAATTGGCGGAAAGGACTGGAGGTGGTTGGAATAAAATTTAACATGTAAAGGAAAAAGGTTTGCTAGATTTTTTTAACCGATCCTCACAAAAAAATTTCACCCCAAATAAATTTTTGTAACCCTCCCCCCAAATTTTTTTACCCCTAAAAAATTTTGTTATCTCCAAATGTTTTGATAATAAAAGACAAACTGAAAAAAAAATGTTTATGCAAAAAGGGTATGATACAGGACTAGGCATGTGATAAAGGGTGTTTGATAAAGGGTAAGCCAATTTGCAATAAAGGGTATGACGTCATGGTGTGAATACGGAATGAATGTCATGCACTGTATCACATATTCAAAACGTCTGTATTTACTACTAAGCATATGATAATATATATATATTATTTATGTGCTGATTTATGAAAACAATCAACTTTACATCTACGTAACTAAATTGATTTTTGTAAGTTCATTCCTCAAGTCAGTAAGTTGAAATTCAGATTAACTGTTTACATATGTAGGTGTTCATGTACATAAACCAATACAACTATATGTTCTACCAATACATATTTACGCAGACCTTTGGTAAGACATATGGTCCAAACTGTGGTTTATGAGCTATTGGTTCCACTGGTGAGGACAGGAGTCTTCTTCTTATAATGAAAGTCTGTATAAGGAGGGTTAACACAACACCAATGATGAATGAAAAAAGACACAGAGCCACCAACATTACACTTCTTCTCAGCTCACCATAGTTGTAACTTGCTTAAATAGTGTAGATGTGAATCGTTTAAAGTTAGAAATGCCAGTCCATAGCATAATTTACATTTACTCGGGTTATGTAATGCATGTTTTGGTCCAAGTCAAACGACTGGCAAAAACACAGGTATAAATAAACCAATCTACTCAAATTTGGATTGGTTGAAAGATTCATTATTGATATTTTTCACAAGTCATTTTGTTGCCCTTTCCATTGCTGGGTGGTCTACTTAACATTGTATATTGTTAAATTTGTTAATTCGTTGAAATCCGTTTTCTCTGTTTTCGTGTGGAATAGAAGAGTTGTTATCAAGGGACATAACTCGTCGCGTGAACGCTGGTCTATCCAAGGACCAAAAGTTTTTGAAAATGGTAGTGTTCAACCAATCAACCATTTTCAATTATTCAAAATATTGTTTTAAAATGGTAACAATATCCATCTCCTGTTGCACATTAATGAAAAAAAAACAAGTACCTGTGATTCTGTTTACTATTTTAGAATGAAGTAAGCTGCGACTTTTGAAATTTGTATAAATCATTCGGAGTTCAGGTTTCATCCATTTTCCTTTGTAATATATTTTGCTCCATAACAACCGTTCTTATTATCAGGGACTATAGCTAACTAGCTTTATATAGTCCCTGTTGTTGTCAAAGGCTATGACCAGTTAGCAAAATTTCATGATTTTATTCCCTTTTGAAAGTAGCCGATGTATCCCGGATACTAAGGTAAGAGTCAACTTTTCCCGCCATTTCTAAATTGTGAAATATGTCGAAAACAAGGTCCATAACTTATCAATTTTTTAAGCTATGTTCTTTCCATTTCACAGATTTATTCAAAATCGTAGACATGATTTCACCTTACTACATCCATGACATGACTATGACATCATCAGTTTGATAAAAATATTAATATCTGATTGCTATGAAAACTAGTAACCATCGCACACTGTGCCAAACTTGAGTAGTAATCATTTTTTATATATCTATGATATTGAATCAGTCCGGGTGTTTGTAATGACAAACGATGTCGTTTTTTTTTAGATTTAAGTTCAGTTCTCTTTGACTAAATGTCATGATTGTTGCGTCTGACGGACTTGAATCGGTTATCTTTTACACAGTCATATTAAAAGCAAGAATTTCGGTGCAGACGAACATACGTATGGGATATCTTCCGCATATTCGAAACAGGTCTAGTATTAGTTTAAACTTTATTTATTCAACAACAATGACAGCACATATTACAAACACAATAACACCAAAAGTTGGATTAAGAAACAAGGCTAAGCCTTATGTTAATCTCTCTCCATATATATTTTTAAAATTGACAGGCAGTGTATTTGATAACGTTGTAAATGTCACGGAGGTGCATACCTGAGTTATATTCAGGTAGTAGTTATATAGCCAGTAAAAATGGACTGAGCTAACGGAATATTTCTTTAGCTCATTCGGTAGCGAGGCTGGCTACGAAGCAAGAGGTCCAGGGTTCGATCCCCGGACGCGGAGGCACTGGTAGTAAAACAATGCTGATTTTCATGTACGGACTGACCCTCCGGTCACATTTGGCGCTCCAACTAAAAGACCCACTATGGATAGAACAAGAAAACTAGCCGGGCACTGGCAGTTGTAGTTTGTGAAGAGTCATACATACGGCGAGTATGATGACTCTTGGTGGGGGGAATGTCACGGAGGTGCATACCTGAGTTATATTCNAGGTCCAGGGTTCGATCCCCGGACGAGGAGGCACTGGTAGTAAAACAATGCTGATTTTCATGTACGGACTGACCCTCCGGTCACATAAATATAGAATGGTTTGTACACCACAAAATGACAGTGCAGTGGTGGATTTAGGGGGGCCGGGGTGGTCCGCCCCCCTTAGGTTGGTCGAAAATATTTAAATTTCCTAGGTTTTTTTTCCCGGACCCCCCTTTTGAAAAAAATATGGGTCGGGTCCCCTCTTAGCAGAAAGTCTCAATCCGCCACTGCAGTATTAGCACATGGTGTTTGCCATTATTACAAGGTCAACTAAATATTATATAGAAGCGATAGGACAAACATGACAGTATGATACAGTCAGAGTGTAGACAAGTCTAAATGAAGGAATGTTTGCCGAAAATTTATAAATGTATTCTGACGTTGGTACTTCTGATTTAAGGATTATATCTGCTCAGTCTTATTTCGAAAGAGCACTTTCCACCAGTGTCTTTAAAAATAACGATAACGAAACAATTTTATTGAACTAATAAAGAAAAAAGTCAACAATAACATACGCATGGCATAATAAAAAAAATATAAAGTCTTCAAATATTCAATGAAGGGATATGGAGTAAATGCACATGACACAAAGTATCTACAAATACATTGTAAGACAAGCAATCGAACCGCTGGGGGATTTATTGTTGTTCTTCATCTTGAAGTCACCATGGGGCCTTCAAAATGAGCTTTGCTCATACCTCATAGTAAGTTCAAGACGGCTCCTAGCACCGGTTTGAGCGGAAATTCATTGCTAGATGTCGAGCAACGCTACACCCATCTTTTTTCATGTCATGGATGAGAGATCGTCAACAAACATAAAATCAACTGGCAAAGTGTTCTTATAATCGCTGTCATGCTTTGCCCGACAAAAACCAACAGAAGACAATCACAACATAAATACAACCACAAATAAAATTTGGCATAATAGAATCCTGAGATGCGGACACATTTTGAATTTACAAAAAGAATTTAAAAATGACAAAATTTGAAAGTGTAATAGTGTATCCGTATGAAAAATTCTCTCAAGAACAAGTACACCATAACTGAAATGGATAGAGGATCATAGAGAGCATCTACTTTATTGACAAAATGAAAAAAAGCTAAAGGGTTGTTAAAGCAACTAAAAACGCAACTCATTCAAGTCTGTGTCTGGTTTAAACGAGTAAGAATGGAGACATTTCAAGAAAGATGATAAATTCAGAACTTAAATAATAAATCGGTTTGATGAAATTGACAGCGATGATGTGTAGTCTTGCAAAGTGTCATACGCAGCAACATCATAGACCATGTCAATACTAACAACAGTCTTCTTGATGGACATCGGTCTAGCAAATCTCAATAAATAAACACAGCTTCAACAACATATTGAATACTGGAATTCAGGGAATGCATTGACTTTTTCCTTTGAGACCACATTTTCCTCAAAATCAAGTCAGAATCCGATACCTTTAATAATCAAAGCCCGCAGAAAAACGAATGGTCACTTTCTTGGATCCCTTGTTTCACTAAATGAAATCATGTATATACTGGTGATAAAAACTGTTCAGATTGGTTTGAAATCATCACACATTGACTTTGTTATGGACCTAAACACGAGTATCTACAGGTATATATACAATTCGCAAGCGTTTGTTCCACTGTTGTCTTAATTTTACAACCAGGTTGCAGAGTTGAAAAAACTATCTAGAAAATTATAGATGTGAACATCACTGAGGACATCGCTCATCTCCTTTTAGAAATGCAACAAAAAAAAAACTGGAGGGAAACAGAAAAATTGGGTCGTAACCTTTACTCCTTTAGTTGATATTGGTAGGATATTCTGCATGATTCAGTTCAATTGGCTTTATAATCATTTACTGAAAACTTTACAAATATACTGGCCTCTCACTTATACTACAGATTCCCACAGAAATGCATGATGATTCTTTACCAAACCATTTTTGGAAGTTTGAGTTTGATTTTTTTTCCCGTATTGCGACAGTATTTTTCCAACAGCCTACTCTTCTTTAACCAGTTGGCAGTTCAACGGGAAGCACTGTTTGACCTATCTTTCAGTATTGCAAGTTATCTCATTCCCTCATTGTTCAATTACAGTGTTCCTGTAGTTATAGATTTTACTAATATTATGTATATACTGAAAGGAAAAGAATAGACAAAATGGAAGTTAGGGTGCCCGAAACTCGGTGAAACCCTATCGCTGGCCTTTGTTAGTGCTGATAGTGCCCCGAGTTCCTATCATGATTATTAGCGCATCTATGTCGTCTTTCATTTGTGGTTTCTAGCGGATAGTGGCCAGTGATTGAACTTTTCATGCATTTTGGTGTTTCTTGTTGTCTATTTTGGTATTAAAACTCAAGTTTTCCAATTTTTACCCAAAAATAACAATGACCACTTTTTTAAATCATACCATACTAAAGAACAAAAAAAATATTGTGTTTTAACTGTTTTGTTGAAATTTAATGATTGTGAATTCTAGTCTTGATCAACTTCTATCATCTATCAGAAAAAACCATACTGGATCTTGTGTTATCAATAAGTATTTTTTACTAAATATTTTATTCCTTACTTCAAAGTATACACACTTCTATTTTTAGCACGAGTATCTATTTCTATACCTTTTATATTGATAGTCCTTGCCAGAACCGAAACATTGTCTTCTCTATATATTTGTTGAATGAAATGCCTGAATTACTCCGATAAATAATGAAAGGATGTGGAGTAAAAGTATATGAGGCAAAGTCTCTACAAATACATGGTAGAAGCAAGCAATGACACAACACTTTTATTGTTGTTCTATTTGAAAACGCCGGGCAAGTGTTGAAACTTAACAACGTTAAAATAGCGTTTTTGCAACAAAGGATAAATTGTTCCATGAACATTAAACGCAAAGTAGACGAGTAAATTTATGCAAATTGTCATTAAACATAATATTGTGTTAATTTTTGGTCTCATGGATAAAAGGATTACATTGCATTGGCTATTTCTTTATTAGGTGACACAACTGGAGAAGCAAATATGGCAGTAGAAACAAATATGACAGTAAGATTACGGGATTTAAGCGATTTATTAGTAATTTGTCATAAAATATTGTTATTCCTTAAAACATTAAAGAATTTTTTTTCTCATTGACAAGAAGGAGAAAATAACATTTTTTAAAGGACACAGATGTTTCAACCAGTCACCAAATGTTTCCAGCTTTCAACAGCTGCTGATTTAGTATACTCATTAGGCGACTTAAAGTCAGGATTAAACTTATTGAAGGTAATTTTCATCGAATTTCTTGGTTTTAGATAGGATTTAACTGCATTTACTTAAAATAATCCCATCATATACCATCATTAAAAAGTTCTTTAATAGATATCAGTCCCTTATGAAAAAAATTGAAGTTTCGGCCCAAACTCTGATTCAAGATTCCTTTTTTGCTTAATATTGAAATATCATTTCTTTTAACTGTCTACAACCTTCAAATGCAATTGCTGCTGAGTTACTACCGGACACTACCATAATGGAAGGGAGGTTTGACGCGCCATAAAACCAGTTTAACCCACCATTTGTTTTGAAATGCCTGTACCAAGTCAGGACCATTGCGGTCGACAATTTTTCAGGTGGTTTCCACCTGCTTTGTGTTTTTGCCCAATGAACTTTGTCTCTTTACACTTCTGTTCGATAATTTTGTTATTGCCCCAATTCTTATCATGCACCATTGTGAGTTGCATGGCCAGTTTAATGGAATGGTCTCACAACGTGCATGTACTTATTACTAAGGGCATTTCTAATCCCCGTTTTTACGGTAACGTTGTTAAAAAATATCAGAAAGTAATTAAAAGTCCAGTAAAGCTGGGACGCAACTTACATTCTATGCATAATAGGGATATTCACAAGATACTCTGCTTCCATCCGTTAAATTAGCTTTTAGATCTAGTGACCTGAAAATTTTACATACATACTGGCCTCTCACCATCTTCACTGGCCAAGGGTTACGATTTGCGCCTCTCATATTCACCCTTAGCGGATTAAGCCACAATATGTGAAACATCAGTTTCAAATTATCTCCCTTTGAAGTAAGAGTTTCAGTATGATATATTGTAATAATTAAAGATTATTTATTGCATCTAATAATACAACAATTCACAATATATTTAACTACAAGGAAATAATCCTTCAAAAGTAAAGAAAGATTATAAAATCGTGGAAATTTTGCATAATAGAAAAATCACTAAACACCATATTTTAAGTTTTTTTGTTACGATATATATTGAAAATCTGAATAAAAGGTAATTGATTTGGCTGCAGCGAAGGTTAACTGCAACCAATCAAAAACATGGAGTTGAGACTACAGAAATCCAGCTTGATCTGCCAAGGGTGAAGAGGAGAGGAGCGGATCGTAACCCTTGGTTAGCGAAGATGGCCTCTCACTGATACTGCCGATGTTTACTGAAATATATGATTCTTGACTAAATCCTGCGGAAAGTTTTGAGTTTGATTTTTCTAACGTAGTGCGACAGTGTTCTACCAGCAGACTAGGATCCTTTAGCTAGCCGGCAGATTAGCGGCGAGCACCCCTTGACCCATCTTTCAAAATTACATATTGTCATATTCTCTCCTTTCAAGATTGTGGTCATGGAGTTAGTAGAAAAAAGAAGGGAAACGGGGAATGTGTCAAAGAGACAACGACCCAAAGTGGTGTAATAACAACTCAAAGCCACCACAAGATCTTCAATGAACGGTGAGAAAACCCCACACCCAACGGTAGGTCGGAGTCGGCCCCTGAATAAAGAGTAACCAAGTTCAGCGAAATAAACATCATCCTAGACTCCTATAGACATAAAGTAAACTTAACTAGAAAAAAGAGAAGACACACAAAGGCTTAATAAATTTCCTGACTTAGGACAGGCACAAACCTGCTGCGGCGGGGTTAAACTAGTTTTATTGGGCCCAAACCTTCCCCCTATAGCCACTGTGATAACGTAACAACAGTAAAATTCAGTTGGCAACAGGACTGAGTCCATTGTGAAAACTGAAACTGAAAGAACTAAATATACGGACATAAACAGTCTACCTGTATTGGGTTTTATTCGTATGTTTACTATATTATAGGGAAACGGGACAAATAAGGGGAGGTTTGGGTACCCATAAACCGGTTTAACCCTACCGCTGGCTTTTGCTAATGCCGGTACCAAGTCCGGTTGTCCCGAGTTCCTATCGTTGTTTACGTTTGTCTTTTGTCTTATTTGTGTTTTTCCTGTGTAGTTCCCTAGCAGATTGTGGCATGTAATTATAATTTTCAGCCATTGTAGGTGTTTCCTGTTGTCC
>MJUU01012765.1:18561-30863 GCA_002080025.1 Modiolus philippinarum | reverse complement strand
TTTTTGGGGCCATTTAGGGCTTGCTATATGGTGTGAGGTTCCTCACTGTGTTGAAGACCGTACGGTGACCCCTAGATGCTTTGTTTTGTGTCGTTTTAACCTGGATATGGGATATTGTCTCCTTGACATTTACCCCATTTCCTTTCTTTTTCATATACATGTATTTACATGTCTGGGTGGCATGATTTGGTTAAAAATGTTCTTTACCTTTATATCCGTCATTTACTAAGACAAACAAGATGAAATTAAAGCAAAATGGTTGTTTTTCACCCCTTAAACTCTTTTTTTGACACCATTTGGGCATGTGCGAAGTATATGGTCATCGAGTGTTTATATACTGGTTGACGATTAACAAGAGCCATGTTAGAATTAATGATAATTTTCTGTTTACAGACCAAGAGCTGGTAAATTATATGATTTCATATTCACTATAAGACATTTATCCTGGCATTACAAGACAAATCTGATATTTTCGATGCATTCACATTTACTTATATTCAATTTTGTGTCACAAAAACTGATATATTGGATGATTTCATATTCTCTGAAATTCTATTCTCTGTGTTCATAAATATTCAATTGTTTTAAATTCACCTAGATATATTTTCACTCACTTCGATATATTCTACTACATTAAAAGACAAAAATGATATATTCAATCCAACTTTTACCAAATATATAAGTCTATAATTACAAATATTCAAAAAATTCACTTTACTTCCCTGTCTTACAAATCAAGCACTGATATATTGAATGATTTCACACTCATTTAAATTTGATTCTCTGACTCCATATAACATACATCTATATAACAAAATACCGAAGTTACTGTATGTGTTATTCGCATTCACTTTAATATTATATCTTGTCACAAAAGAAACAACTGATACACTGAATGATTTCATATTCAATTTAATATAATTCTCTGACTCACAAACTAATATCTGATAAATACAATTCAAAATTCTCCGTCTCAATAAGCATTGTTGATATATATAATTTAAGAAAACTCTCTGTCCCTCAAACAAGTAACTAATAAACAAAACTCGAATTAAATATTATTCTCTGCTCATTAACAAATATAACTGATAAATAAAATTTACATCCACTTAAATATAATCATCTGTTACACAAAAAATAACTGAAAAATAAGATTCACATTAACCGAAACATAATTCTCTGTCTCACAAACCAATAACTTATAAATAAATCTTACATTCAATCAAATATTATTCTATTTAAAAAAAATAAATGTATATAATGATATCACATTTACTTATAATATAATTCTCCGTATAACAAATGAGTCTACTGACCTTAATTGTTTTCTATGGCATAAGTAAAAAAATCCACAAATATTGAGTTTATCTTTGGCACAAAGCAAAACCGAGTACTGAGAAGTAAAATCCGCATTAAGTAAACATAATTCTCTGTCTCACAATCAACAACTAACAGATAAAATTCACATTAACTTAAATATTATTCCTGCCTCATAAACAAACAAAACTGATAAATAAAATTCACATACACTTAAATATAATTATCTGTTTTAAGAACCAATAATTGAGCAATAAAATTAACATTAACTAAAACATAATTGTCTGCCTCACAAACAAATAACTCGCAAATAAATCTTACATTATCTTAAACATTATTCTCTGCATCATAAACAAATATAACTGATAAATAAAATTTATATCCACTTAAATATAATTATATGTTCCAAAAAAAAACGGTAAATAAAATTCACATTAACTTAAACATAATTCTCTGCCTGAAAAACCAATAACTAACAAATAAATCTCATTCAATTAAATATTATTCTATTTCTAACAAAAAAAAAACAGATGTCTTCAATGATATCACATTTATTCATAATATAATTCTCCGTCTTATTTTTTCTATTGCATAAGTAAAAACACAGAAATATTGAGTTTATCTTGGTCATAAGACAACAGCGAATAAATAACATTAAAGTGTAAAATATCACAAGAAAGTCGTCTTGTGTATATCTTATCGTCAGGTTTACAATGTTTCAACAATCACGTAACAACAACAATATCTGAATAACCATAATATTTATTCGACCTATACTAAGAAGAAAAACGTATTCACTCTTACACAGTTTCTGATAACACTCTGAAAATACCCCGATAACACTCAACCGCTTCAACAGTTTTACCAGGATAGTTTTTTCACGTTTGGTATTCAAATTATCTGATCATTATCATATTCTGCAAGTGTTTTTTTTTTGTGCTTAATCATAACATCGGCATTTCCCCGGTTACATCGGCATTTATGGAAAGCCGTTGTGGAATTTATTCGCTATTCCTCCGGTTAATAACGTTCTTATGGCACTCAGTCTTCTCAATGTTGTCCAGCGTAAACAACAGAAGAAAAAAAATGAATTCTTGTCAAAAGATCATCCATAAGAAAATCAAGTATAAGGGTTTTATTCGCTGAATTTGGTTACAAAGTTTTTACCCTAATAGAACACACACACATTGTGTAAAAATGTTGAACATTGAAATATCAAGTAACTTTAAAATTCAACATACAGTGAAACTTGATTTAAGAGGTCACCTTTGGGAAGGAGTCAAACTGGCCTTTTAACAAAGGTGGCTTTTTAAATGAGGTTTAAGTTAAATGAAATATACTACGAATGGAACTATGAAAGGTGACCTTTGAAATCAGGTGGCTGCTTATTCAAGGTAACCGCTGAGGCAAGTACTTCTAATCTAGTGCCGCATTTTTGAAACAATATCCGTATACCCCAATGTTTGCAGAATGTCAATGAGATCACTTTGTTTCATTATAACTTCCTTGTGTTTGAGCTTTAGTAGAACTTGGTAGCCTTGCTCAACAACATCGTCTCTAAAGTTCTGTTGAATGTTTGTCAGATCAGTATCAGATAATCCAGCTTCTCTAGCTAAACATCGGAACCTGTAGCTGTTTCCAAGATGTCTCGAAACTTTACTCAAAAATGCTGGCGTCAAATCTTAAAGAAGAATTTGCAGGTGATATATATAGGTATCATGAGTATTAAAGGAATACAATGGATGATATTTAATTTTTGGATACCATACAAACACTTAGGTAAAAAAGCTCATTGCTACAGGCTCTCTCGATTTAAATTACGTTTGTCATTATTGATACATCGGCAAATGAATACCGAAACAAATGTGAGAAACAGGGCATTTTAAATCAAAAATAAAAAAAAACGTCAATTCATAAAAAACACAAATTTAGATATCCTTACAAAGACATAACAATTAAAAAAAAAACAAAAAACAAAAACAAAACCAACACAAAGCAAGGACGCCACAAAACTAAAGCACTAATAGTGTTTCAGGAATTATATCTGTCCAACTCTATTCAGTCTTCAAAATACTACTTCTTCCCTTGCTTAATGTTTCGATTTTCTTCTTGTAGTACCTAAATGAATTATGTACAAGTCGCTGACCTTTTCTCTATATAATATATAACAAATATGAAAAAGGAATGAAATGGGGTAAATGTCAAGGAGACAACATCCCATCTCCAGGTTAAAACGACCCAAAACAAAGCATCAAATGTTCACTTGTGGAAATAAATCAAGAAACTTTATCCTCCTAAAACTTTCTGATAAACCTTAATATTTGCGCTAATGCGATTAATCTAAGAAACTTCCTTTGAATGGAACAAGGACAGTAGAATGCCGAAGGAACAAAGGAGTGGTATTTACAAAAATCGAAACACAACATTCCAAACCAACGCAATCACAGTGCGAACTCTCATGAAACTGAGAGTGAAATCAGGTGCTTCAGAAGGGTAAGCATGTATTGCTCTGTTAACATCACCCGTCACACAGTCTACGAAAAAGTCAAAATGGGTAAAGTCAAATCCGGATAGAGGTGAATCTAGCTTAATATGTCCGCTTTCATTTGGGACACTAACATTTCATATCTTTTAATGATGGTATCAGCGGGAAATCTAGTGGTATAAAATTATCTCCCTTCTAGAAAAGCTCTTCTGTGTTCAAAACTTTTTCAGAACAAATTAACAGCATTGCGACGAAAATAAACAATCGACAAAATGTCAAGATTTCAAAAGAAATAAACAAATACAATATTAAATGAAAACGTCATTCAATTCCCAGATCTTTACTTTGTAGTTAAAAAGAGATTAAACTTGCCTCCAAGAAGAGGTAATATGCGAATTCCTTACATAATTTACTGTCGTGATGAAAATATTCAACGGAAGACTGGTCACAATCAATTGCTATAGGGTGTTAAAATGCATGTACCCAGACAAAATTATATGTACAGATAGATTTTTCAACATACTTTACTTATAGGTCAATTTAGTAACGATTCTTGCATAAGAAACGCGGAGATCCAAAACGCATTCTGTGTAACTAGGCAAAATTATATCGTCTTGAAACAACGCCATTTTTCCTTTTATACCCAAAATGTCAAAGGTAATCATCAACACAAGATTTCATTGGTTCAATCAAGGAAAAGGGCGTGCCTTCAGTTAAAACCCATTCAAAGACCCCACGTGCTTAGTGAGTAAAAATCGATTTTGTTTATGTAAACAAGACGGTTACCAGGTAGAAATGGTCGTTTTATACACTTTATTTCGTCGTAACCACTACGTGTACCCAGTTCAAAATTTGCAGATGAATCGATAAATATTTAATTGCAAAGCATATTTTTTCCTAAAAATTCTCGTTATAAAGAAATACCTAGATCCAAAACCCTTTGGAATCAGGTATATTCCGGGAAATCTCATTTTTCATTAAATATATGCAAGAAATATTAAAATCACATGAACAAAACAGAGTATAAATTTTCTTGTTATAAGTAACTTTTATCAGGTCTTAACAACGAGTTATACATTGAAATCGACATTTTTATCTTTTCTAAAGGAGAGTTCATATTTTATTGTTTAAATACCACCGGATTTCAGACTGGTATGGTGACGGCCATAGAATTTTTTGAGGGATGAAATTAACTAAGGTTGAACAAATCCCTGACTAGGCAGCTTTTGAGACGACAGTGTTTTTGCTCTATTAAAAATCACTGTACAAACTACATGATACACAGTAACGGATCAACTGTGAAATGTACACTCCATAGGCTGGAGAGGTAGGTATGTTGCTGCTAAGAAAGGGAAATAGGAAAAATGAAAGGATATGGAGTGAATGTACATGTGACAAAAACGCACACGATACTTAGAAAACTCCAGTTTATCAAGGACATGGCTTTTATTCCTGTCTACATCTTGATGTCGCCTGAGGTCACAATTTGCAGTTTAAAATCATCACGCTTGTAATATTGCTAAGATTTCAAACGTCCCTTGTCGTCAATATACAACAAAAGATCTAGGTACGAAGTTGAAGTAGGTGTACCAGTTGTTTCTTTAATTTCAAGCTCAATGACGTACGAAAAATTAACAAATCATGTGCTTATTCATTATGACTCGGTAATTATATTATCCAATTTGAATGACGCTACATTTATGAATGTGTTAGAATGTGCATGAGGAATAAGTGTATAATTTTACCTTAGGCCGAGTCCTATAAACGTCCAAACATGACAGTTTAAGGTAATGAAAGTAATTGAGAACCGAACCGTCGGTACAAAAAAAAGAAAAAGAATTGTGAAAAGACAATGGCAACATTGGAAACACAAAGACACAAAGATCATTACATTTGACATTGTAAGGTTGTCTTTATTTATTAGTATATTAAATATGCCAGATTGCCGTGTTTATTTTTAGATTTTTGGTTTTGGATTTTCCCCTTTCTCAGTTTTTGCTTTGCAAACATCGACTATGACAAAATGGACTTTTCAATGGCACTCAGGGACAGATTATGCTTAATCTACAGAAACACCGGATGATACATCCAGTTTTAAAGGGGTTAACACTATAAATGCTTTAGTTTCGTGGCGGTATTATTTATATTTGTTTATTCAAATTGTCTTTGTAAGGTTTTCTTTATTTGTGTGTAAAATATGAATTGCCGCTTTTGTCTTTTTGAAAAAAGGGCAATTATTTTTTTTTTTTACTTTTTGTTATTTCACGTTTTCCCCTTATTCACTTTTTCTTCAGTATTCTTTTGCCGATGTAGTATAATACAGATGAACAACAATGACCAAATTAAAAATCGTAGGTGTAATCAGGTGTACCGATCTAGTAAGTATACCGGTTTCTTATGAGACTTCCGCCGTGTTAAACACAACAATTCTGATGATTAAGTCAAATCCAGTAAAGTAGAATACAATGAAGGGACATAGAGTAAATTCACATAAGACAACGTTTCTACAAATACATGGCAGAACCAATCATTAGAACAATGGAACAAAAATGAGTTTGTTAAAAGAGAAATCTGTTGTTATGTGGGAAACAGATATCCCACAACGACCCACAAGGTTGTGGTGTAGATGGTAAATCTTCTGCAGAGTTGACTCTAAGTTATGGGTAATATAAAGGAATAGAAAAACACATTTCATGATAGACATGGATATGGTTCATATACAGGCAAGCGCTGAATGTCGCATGCAAATCAAAGCCGGGAATTCTCACATTGCCTTGTTATGGGATTTTTGATTTTGGAATTTCTCCTTCACTGCTTTTTGCTTCGGCATTCGTTGGCCGATATATTGCACATTTACAATGAATCACAACAATTTAACAAGTATTAAAAATGTTGTACCTCTTCCTTCCCATTGCTTTACTTTCTCCAAAATGCTTTCTTGGCCCTTGACATTTTGTTGTAAGAAATTATAAGGCGAGGCAGCAGTAGAACTTTTAACATCTTGCTTGCATTTGTATTTCAGATCCCAAACTTTGACCTTTTCAAGTACATGACGTTTATCCGTAATGTTAAATGATTTAAGAATAATATGTGGTTCTCCTCTTAGTGTAAAGTCAGCAAAGCCTAAATCTAGGACATTATTCAATGCCTTATTGTGACTTGAGGTTAGCTTGGGATATGAGTGTCTGTAGTCAGAATTCATGGCGGGCATTTCAATGAAGTCTGGCTCAAGATCTTCTTCTTTTGAGTATGCAGTGAAGGGATATGTGAAATGTCTTTTACGCTTTCTACAATGCCTTTCTCTGGGTTGTGAAATTAAAGGTGTTTCCTCGTCGTCTTCAGAACATGATTCGTTACACATATGTACTGTGTTGCTGTCTTGCTGAGGAGTGCCGACAAAGCTAGACTGAGATCCATATTCACCTGTTTCTGTTGCATGAGTTGTTCTATAACTACCTAAAAAGAAATATTGTACATCTTTGAGATGTGATTAATGTCAGTTTATATTTCAAAACTGTTTTGTCATATTTATAAATATAGTTATCCCTTTACGGTTTCTGTTTTATTAACCTTTAAGTTGTAAATCAAGCATGTCCCGAGTTTTTGTAGGAAAACAAATTGCATATCAAGTTTGAAGGTTGCATTTCATTTCGTTCACAAGTTATCGTCGGAAACCTTCGGGAGACGGATGGACACACGGCTGAGGGTATCACATAACACCTAGCAACTACTTGCGGGGGATTTAAAAAGAAATAAGTTCACAACGTTTCAATTTGGAGTGCAAATCTTAATTATCTAAAAATTGATCTTGCATAGCTTCTTGCATTCCGAATATTAATTTTCAGCACAAACATTCCTACAATTCCTTATTATGCGATGATATACACATATCTGGAAAGTGTTATGGGTAGTATGTGCTCAGTATTGAAAGACAATTTTTTGGTTAAACAAAAGACATAAAATGGTATTTATTGTGTGTACCAATATAAGCCAGATTCAAGCTTGAAGTTCTTCATGATGTCCAAAAAAATTTATTTTTGTTTTATTCTACATTGTAATACTTTACCACGTTTCTTCCTGTAGAATTTCCATCCAAATCCAGTGATAAATATAGAAGCAAGGACTGCAACTACGACAAGTAAAACAATTTCAGTAATCGATCCTGAAATAAATATAAATGATTGCAAATCCACAGTTAGTACTTACATAAACAGTTCCCTTAATTTCCCACTATATTCACTGAATTCCGCTATAACCGGTGATAGGGACCATTTTGAACTTACTATGAGGTATGAGCAAAGCTCATTGATTAAGGCCTCATAGTAGCATCAAGAAGAAGAAAAACAATAAACGGTTATTCCATTGCTTGGTCCTACCATATATATGTAAGAACTGGTTTAATGTTCATTTAATTTACTCCATATCCTTTCTATGTCTATGCAAAGTATATTATTTTGAAGAAACTTAAAATTATGCGTGAGCAGTGTCCTTGTCTATTTTACTGACCCAATAGAGGCAATATATCTTACAGTCAGGTCATAAAAGTCCAAATGAAACAGAAAACCACAGTAATGTCGACACATCACTGCTGATATCATACATCATTATAAAAATTTACATTTCAGGTTTTAAATCAAGCTTCTGTCAGTTAAACAAAATAGTCCCAAACTATTGTAAATCTTTTAAATATGGAAATGCACCTTAATTGTTTCAAAACTGTTAAAATACTTGTTATTGGTTATTGCAAAGTTAACCAAAAATATTTTTTTGACTGCTGTATTTTTATACGAACATTGATTTCTTTGATAATTTAATTTTGAGTTTATTAGTAATTATGTGATAAAAATGAATTTGTATTTCTTCTTTGATAAAACTGTATGATTAATTAGTCCATTCGTAAATGTCAAGGAAAAAAGAAAATTTTGCAGATATTATTTCATTTGTAAAGTCGTTTAATGCTGATAGTACCAAGTCAAGTACACAGCTGAGATCGTCAGTTTTTTGCGTCTAGGACTGGCTTCAGCAACTGATTCGGAATATTTGTTCTTTCCAACCCCAACCCCCTTATTGATTAACCCATCAGATTCAAACGCAATTTATTTAGTAGTCCATAGTAGATATGGCCATCTGCAGAACTAAATTTTGGTATTATTTGTTTCGATTTTTGAATTTATCGCTAATTTCTTAATTTTCAATTGTTATTGAGCGACGATAATTCTATTATCACTACAATACGCTGATATGCACATATCATCGTCAATCTCTATGGAACGATAGTAACAGCGTATTAATATCCCGTCGCGTGACGTGTCATGGCACAAAATAATTCCATGAAAAAAGTGCTATATATATCCAAAATAGATTGTTTAACTAAAAACTTATATCGGTGAAAAAAAAATCATATATCTGTTATATATCGATTGAAGAATTAGCGCTAAAAACACTGTTAGCAATTTGTTTCGTCGGATGGAATTCTCAGATCGCATCGCAAAACAAATAGTATATATAAATATGCAGATTGTTAGAGATAATATAAAGCATAAAGCATAAAAGTTTTATTTAAAGTAGGATGCATATCATAACAATAACGTAAGCTCTGTAGAGCTTTTTACCGACATAACAAAACAACATATATGACATTAAACATACAATGACATAACTATATGACATACATATAAGCTTCATGCATACAAAAGTTCACTGAATATTAATTTGGATCTACAAAGTCACTGACATCACATTTATAAAAGCCATGCAATTAAAATAGCTACAGGATGAAACATAAATGAATGTTATGCCTTTTTAACCATATAAAAACTTAATGTAATAGTTGTTTCTGACAGTATATAAGTACTATAGTACTGCCAACGTTTTAAATCTTAGATTTCCTGTTTTAAACATTGGTTGGTATTCTATGAAAACTCCTGTGAATCTAAATGAATCCATTATAACATAAAATTTCATTTTACATCTAAACTAGAAGTGGGAGCAGTCGCAAACGACAGCTAATCCCCTCGCCCGCTGTTAAGAAATAATAACCTTTACATAATCTAAAGATGTAAAGATGAATGTCGAAGGTACATCCACTGAACGGTAAGATCGTTATGTGTAACGTGTAGTATCTCAGATATAAACATTAATGGAAACTTTTGCCCAAAGTCAGTCAAGTGTAAAATGTAGGTCAGCATCACTCTTCAAGACGCATCCACTGACCAAAGATGATTGATGTGCCACATGTAGATTCTCAGATATGAACCTTAACGCAAACTTTAACCTGAGTCATTGAGCATGAAGTGTAGGTCAGAGTGACCGAATTATCATCCGAAGCAACATCACTCTCCAAGACGCATCTACTGACCAAAGATGATTGATGTGCCACATGTAGTTTCTCAGATATGAACCTTAACACAAACTTTAACCGGAGTCATTGAAGCATGAAATGTAGGTCAGAGTGACCCAATTATCCCAAGACGCATCTGCTAACCAAAGATGATTGATGTGCCACATGTAGTTCCTCAGATATGAACCTTAACGCAAACTTAAACCTGAGTCATTGAAGCATGAAATGTAGGTCAGAGTGACCCAATTATCATCCGAAGCAGCATCACTCTCTAAGACGCATCTACTGACCAAAGATGATTGATGTGCCACATGTAGTTTCTCAGATATGAACCTTAACGCAAACTTTAACCNGAGTCATTGAAGCATGAAATGTAGGTCAGAGTGACCCAATTATCATCCGAAGCAGCATCACTCTCCAAGACGCATCTGCTGACCAAATATAATTGATGTGACACATGTAGTTCCTCAGATATGAACCTTAACGCAAACTTTAACCTGAGTCATTGAAGCATGAAATGTAGGTCAGAGTGACCCAATTATCATCCGAAGCAGCATCACTCTCCAAGACGCATCTACTGACTAAAGATGATTGATGTGCCACATGTAGTTTCTCAGAAATGAACCTTAACGCAAACTTTAACCGGAGTCATTGAAGCATGAAATGTAGGCCAGAGTGACCCAATTATCATCCGAAGCAGCATCACTCTCCAAGACGCATATGCTGACCAAAGATGATTGATGTGCCACATGTAGTTCCTCAGATATGAACCTTAACGCAAACTTTAACCTGAGGTGGGACGAACGGACGGACAGACGGACGTACGGACGGACGGGCGAGATGCTATATCCCCACCCCAACTTCGTTGGGCGACGGGATAATTATAGTACATTCCGTTCTTTGGTTATTTTCAGTATGCCTGTTTAACAGCTTGCATCTTTATATACGGGAATTTTGAGTCGTGTTCACTCCGACAACATTTTTGTGTATTATACGAAAAAAATCAATAATTAATGAACACTGTTGAGCAAAGGGTGATTTATATTTAATCGATTTGTAGCTCTTCAGATTAATTGTTTTTCGTCAAATAAAATTTAGTTAAACAATTGTCATGCAGGACAAATTATAAGTACACTTCAATTTAATAAATAGTTTGTTAGGTGGTATATATTTATATTCAATAGGACTGGATTCTGATTATACTTCTCACTGGTATTTGAGGAGATCGTTTCCGCCTTCAATTACACGAGAGTTCCTATCTCGAAAGTCCCGTATTGACTTCAGCAACAGACACAGGGCATTCCATTTCTATTCCAATGTATCTTAAAATATTTTATAACCTGATAGAAATCAATAAAAAAAATTTCCGTAAACTGATTTGCATATTGTGTATCTTACAGCGATACAGGCTCTAACAAATGTACCTTGTCTTGTTTTCTCTGACTTTTCGTCTTCATTTGTTTCTGCAAATAATGTTCCAATGATAAATAAGGGATATCAAATGTCGGCATAAATATTTTGTTATACATGTTTTTCTATATTGACATACTATATTGAACAAAAGGAGTAATAATTTGCACAAACAAATATACTTATTTTCATCAAATTTTGATTTTTTTTTCAGCAATGTCGCCGAAAACTGTCGGCAGTTCTTCGCCTTGGAAATATTTAGTGGGTTCGTGATAAGTCTTAATATTTATTTTTTGTACTAAAAACAAAGTTTGAAAAAAATCTTCGTTCAACACAGATAAGCTCTCTGGTTTCTGTACTGAAAATTGTCAAAATGGGTCTTAATCTTGTACCAAATTGAATGATGAAAGCTATAACAGTGAAACAATAGTTATTGACATTTATTAAGTACATTAAATGACATATTTCTTAAAGTTTATGTTTTTTGCATTAATGTTATCAAAGTTACTTCAAATTTTTGGGACCAAATCTTTATCTTGTCCTACATTTGCTATGAATACAAGGATTCTGGTTGTGTTATTTTACTGATATATGGAAAATGACCTACTTTTTTATCTTTTATATTCGTATATTACTGAAACGTCATAAAATTTGTGACTTTTGGTAATTGCACTTTCATTTCAGGGAGTACGAGTCTCAAAAATTTGTAATTAGAATTAAAATTCTGACCTTTTGTCTTGAAGAGCACAT
>MJUU01012765.1:0-17647 GCA_002080025.1 Modiolus philippinarum | reverse complement strand
AAAAACAAAGTTTGAAAAAAATCTTCGTTCAACACAGATAAGCTCTCTGGTTTCTGTACTGAAAATTGTCAAAATGGGTCTTAATCTTGTACCAAATTGAATGATGAAAGCTATAACAGTGAAACAATAGTTATTGACATTTATTAAGTACATTAAATGACATATTTCTTACAGTTTATGTTTTTTGCATTAATGTTATCAAAGTTACTTCAAATTTTTGGGACCGAATCTTTATCTTGTCCTACATTTGCTATGAATACAAGGATTCTGGTTGTGTTATTTTACTGATATATGGAAAATGACTTACTTTTTTATCTTTTATATTCGTATATTACTGAAACGTCATAAAATTTGTGACTTTTGGTAACTGCACTTTCATTTAAGGGAGTACGAGTCTCAAAAGTTTGTAATTAGAATTAAAACTCTGACCTTTTGTCTTGAAGAGCACATTTAATGGAACAACTTGAGCAAAAAATTTTGAAAATCCATGTAGGAATTTTTGAGATATAAGACATCAAAATTTTGGCGGGAAACAGATCTCTCTAGAGTTTTCCTTCAAGTTGCATAAGATGTTTATAGGCCTTTAGATATATGAAATTATAATTGGAAGTTGATTAAATTTTATACACAGTCTATTTTATGTATTATAAAGTGACTTATGACCAAGAAAATGTGATCCATGTGCAAAAAATTTTAGCACTGTTTGAATGGATAAAACCCGATGATATAGAATGCTTCTGAAATCTGAGGCTCGTACTCCCTTAAATACTTTATAATCACTATTTACTTACCGTTCTTTTTGACTTCAGAACCATTTCTTTTATTAGGCCTATACAATATAGATATATTTCCAGTGTGAATTGTTATAAATAACAGAAATGGATCTGAGTGATTAAAACTGTACACAGTGTTTATATCTATAAATGCATGGGAAGCATTTTGTAAGTTATATAGGGTAAAATATGGGCTACTTCCAGTTTCACAGTGGATGGCATGCACATGACACAAAACATGCTTACTGCCCCCCCCAAACAAAGGTTTATGTTCCTCCTTACTCTTGTTTAAATGGAGTTAGTGTCGTACGAGTTTTAGGTATTTTTTTTTAATAATTAGCTTGTTTTCCATATTCATAGATTGTGCTTAGGCTTCATTCTGTGTATTGCACTCGGTAGATGTCCTTGGTTCTGGATTTGGCTTCCTATTTCGATATTTTTGGAAATGAGTACTTCTTTTTGGACTACTTTTGGATTATAGCTTTCCACATTATTTGATTTTAATGCTGCTGATGAGATGTTACTCATTGAAACACGTGTACAGCATAACGAAATTTACTATTTTTATGCAACATCGGTATTTTTTTGTATTTTGAACCATTGAGCCGATGCCACTGCTTGTGGTCAGAGGTCCTCGGGGGAATTCACAATCCCAATAGTCAGACTCGGGGTAAACCCTCGTTCAATATTACTTTATTGCTCCGTTAAACCCCATATCGATCTCGTGAAAGTGAAATAATTGTATAAAATTAACGCATAATAATACAGGACTTTTGATTAGTTCACTCCGGAAATAGTCTTATTTTTATACGTAAAAAAATTAATACATCAATACATTGAGATGGAGTCACTAATTAATGAACACTGTTGAGCTAAGGGTGATTTATATTTAATCGATTTGTAGCGCTTCAGGTTTTTCTTTTTTTTTTTCGTCAATCAAAATTTAGTAAAAGAACTGACATAAAGGAAAAATTAAACATGCAGTTCAATTTCATTTATAGTTTATTTTTTTTATGTGGTATATATTTATTTCAATAGGTTTAGAAATCCAGTATTCCTTCTTGCTGGTATCTTAGGCGACCGTTTCCGCCTTCAAATTACACGAGAGTTCCTATCTCGAAAGTCCCGTACATCTTTGCTATGACTGTAGTTATGAACATATGTACCTTTGGAATCTTTTTTTTTAAGTGTTTTGATATTAATTTGTTATTCCTTTTAATTGTTTGATTATATTTATTCTGGTCTACAAGTTGATAAATTGAATGAAACATACAATTCTTTGTTAAGCTTATTTCAAACTTTGCCTATCATATGTGATGAAAATCTACATATTGCTTACCTTCGACCCTCTACAAATTTATATATTCTGCTGAAGAGAAATATGCAATTAAATCCTGCAATTAGATTGGTTAGCTTGACAGGGGATATGGGACCATATCCCCGTTGTTGCAAAATCACAATCTTTAAAACGCCTTAAAAGGAAAACTGTATCGCTTCCAGCAGAATATAAAAGTTATTCGGGCTTCGTAGGGAATACGGGTTCATATTCCCTGTCTATGCCCTATATCCGATATAAAACACCGACAGGGAATATGAACCCGTATCAACTGTGAAGATTCCCGAATAACATATAATATTTGCACTGGTAATAAGTACAACAGCTATAGAGCTCCAAAGACATTAAGGTAACAAGATACAGAAAATTACATTTGAGGTTATTTCTAGTAACGTGCAATATGCATCATGCAGTATTTTGTATGTCGCTCTGTGCAACCTCAATAAATGCATGACCAGTCAAGACATAGATGCAGCATTGTTCGACAATTAGCAAGTATTCCGTTCAAACTGGTGCTAAGGGCCGTCTTCAACTTACTATGAGGTATGAGCAAAGCTTATAGTTGAAGGCCTCGTAGTGGCTTCAATGAAAACGTTAATTATCCATTGCTTGGTCATACCATGCATTTGTACTAAGACTTGGGTTTGTCTCCCCTGCAGTGTTGATTCCATAAACAGATTATTGTGTATTTGATGTGTGCTCTTTATATATTTCAGTTGTACTTGTTCTTGAGAGATGTTCTCATATGGATATACTATTACACTTCCAAATTTTGGAATGTTATTATTTTTTTGTAATTTGCTAATGCTATTCTGATCATCTTTTTATAGTGATCACATCTCCCTATTTCATTGCAAATGTTTTTACAATTGACTTTATGAGTGGCCTTTTGTTGTCTATATTTGTTATAATTGTTCTCTAGATTTAGAAACAATTGTTTTTTGTCGGACAACGGATGACAGTATTTGTAAGAGCACTTTGTCAGTTTTTTTATTGACGATTACGCATCAATAACCAGTAAAGCAATGGATATACCGTTGTGTGACATTCAGCAATAAATTCCGCTAACTTTGGTGACAGGGGCTGTCTTGCACTTACTGTGCTTATTATTGAAGGGCTCTTGTTGATTTCAAGATGATAAACAACAATTAAAGGGTTGTTCCATTGCTTGGGTCTACAGTGTATATGTAAAGGCTATGTCTCATGTGCATCTACACTATATCCTTTCATTGTCTATTCGTGTGATTATGCTTAAGCCAATGAAATTGTTTGAAAGTATCTAATTAATAATATTAAGCTACTTACGCATGTGCATCGCAAAATGTATCTTTTCTAGAACTACATGATTGAACTTCATACATATTCTTCCGTGTACAGTTAGTACAAGGTTTGCATTGATAGGCTCGAACATCACTGTACGTTCCAGATTTACATGGCCTACACGGAATACAACTGGAGGGGCCGTTGATTGAATCTATATCTACATGCCATTCCTAGAATTTAAACAGAACAAAATAAAAGGCATTACAAATAATTGATATACAAAGTACAATCACATTAATGCTCTCCAGTATGGGTATAGCAATAATAAAGATTTCAGATTAAATATAATATGTTCAAATATCAATTTCTCCAATTTCTAGCAAATTTAAACAACGCCTGATCGATGAGATAAAAAATGACCCCTTTATTTTTATTTATCAAAATATACTTTAAAACATTTTAATTGAGTCTTAATCAATGAAATCAAAATATTTATCAAAATATCCATTGTTTATTAACATTGAAGTGCCCATAAACGCTCTTTGTTACAGGGTCATTTTCAATTTCCAAAATGTACGTCACAGTTTTGTTTAAAGAGACATGAAAAATATTGCTATGATAAATAAAATCTTCAATTTGCAAGTCGGTGACTATCTATTTTTACAGTTTCATAGGTTAAGCATTTATATAAACATCTTTGATTCTCGAAACACGTGTACAGCATAACGAAAGATGGCATACCAATAGGCACTAATTGTGCACTTCTACTCACAAACTTATTTTATATTCTTATGAGACTGAATTTCTTCAGAGACTCGTAAAAGATCATTAAATAAAAGATGCTAGATCCTTCAATTTCACTTATAGATATACTGATAATGTTCTTTCCATCAATAATGCATATTTTGCTAAATTAATCTCATTAATATATCCGCAAGAACTAAAGATAAAGGAAACGACAGAAACCACCAGATCTACATATTTTTGTACTTGCATCTCAAATTTGAAGAAAATGGCCATCTCAGTGAACTACTAAAAATTACAACAAAAGGGACGATTTTAATTTCAAAATTATCAACTTCCCTAACATTGATAGTAATATTCTAGCTTCTTCTGCTTACGGAGTATATGTTTCACAGCCGAGAGCTAGCACAAATTATACAGACTCTCATTAGACATAGTTATCTCTCCTTTATCAAGGCTTAAAAAAATAGGATCATTAAAAAAGTTCTGTAATAGATATCAGTCCCTTGTTGTGGAAAAAATTGAGGTTACTGTGATGATCAATACTTTTAACTGTCTACGACCTTTCATTGACAATTGCTGTTGAGTTGCTACCGGACACTATCGCAATGGAAAGGGAGGTTTGGATAGCCATAAAACCAGTTTAACCCACCGTTTCTTTTGAAATGCTTGTACGAAGTCAGGATTATTGCAGTCGACAATTTTGCCGGTAGTTTCCATCTTCCACCTGAATTGTCTTTTTGTCTCATGGACTTCGGCTCTTGACCACTCTGTTCGTTAATTTTGTTATTACCCCCCATTTACTGATTATTATGCAACTTCGGTAAATTTGTATTTTAATGTTTCGCCTATTCGAAGGTAGAAATTTGAAGGGATAGCTCTCCGAAACTGATATTTTTTTTCTTTCATTATGAACCTAGTATCATTGTCCATGATTATCAAAATTATTATCTCAAGTGAGTGTAATGCATTTAGGATGTTGTATTTATTATACGTAGATTACGGTTTCTACAAAACTAATTTAATAGATACAAATACATTGGTAAACCAATACGGAGAAACAGCCAAACGGAAATAAAATCCAAAATATAAAACTAATCCAAAATATTAAACTAAAATTAATAATAACAAATCCAAACATAACAGCAAAACAGAGGAAACATTAATTAATGTTGAACAGAAATGTTTAACAATAATAATTAATGCAAACTTGATCATGCGCCTTCAAGTGTTAGCAAATAAGTTGCTAATTTAACTGAACGATTGCATGCCTGTTTTATTCTATCGACCTAAATTAAATGTATACGATCAACGCCGTTTTTGAACACCCATTTTTAACCCGACCAACTTGATCAACTTTATCTTTGGCAAACTGTCGTAATTCTTAACCTAGCCTTCGTCCACAAATCCCCTTTTTTTGGAACCATGTGAATGAAATTTAACTTCGGAAGAAAACCAGTACGTTTCACCTACCTGCAATGAAATTTTTCCAAAGCCAACAGGACATTTATTGCACGGCAGACACTCCTTTAGCTGCTTATGATAAAAGACATTATCCAGAGGATTACATTTTGGTGACAGTGCAAGTAACACTCTAGCTGTGGACAACCAAATCGCACATAGAAGGTAAACTGTAACTGACATAATGAAAACCGTCTGATATCTAAAATAAGAATGCACGTTATAAATAGATAACTTTTTGCAGGTAAATTAAATGTAAAATCATTAGACATGAAACTAATGAATAAGCAATACTAACAAATCCCCCCCCAAAAAATAACAACTCGAGTCTACAAATTGCTACACCTTAAAATACCCTTTTCTAGTGAATACATAATCTTACCTGGGCACCGGTTTGGATGCATGAGGTATGAAGTGGAATGATTGGTTAAAATATAAACCGTTAGCTATATTTAGCATGGTGTTTTCCTGGGTCGTAACACTAATTCAACTAGAAAACACGAGGGGACTTTATAAACATAAGTGGATGCTATAAATCGGATAATGGTTTTTATGAAATAAAAACGATACGTTAGGCTATGGAATAGCCTTGGATAGAAAATTGCGTGTTTGATTGACAAGGGTGTTGTGGCTCATGATGTACTCGGCTTCGAAACATCAACCTTTTACAACACACACAAATAAACACCGGTAGCTCTTTATTCTTCCGCAAAAAAAACGCAATTCTATCTCTTCTCCATTGCCTAAGTATCTCCACAAACTACAATCACGCTTTGTTAAACACAATTGAAAAGTCTTTTATAGTATTTGTATATTATTGATTATTGCACAATACCTCATCTTTATTTATTAACTTCTGGTTTTAAATTTATACATTACTGTTCTTATTCTTTTTATCATATCTATATTTATAAATCTGGCTAAGCGATATTGCAATACCAATCCCATCATCTACAAACCTGTTCCCAGTACCACCTATAGTAAATGTTTATTATACTTTTCAACTTCCATAAGGAAACAGAAAAATTAAACCCCGCCCCGTTTTATCAGGACGAAACTGGACGCCATTTTGATTTTCGAGAATCTGAAATTCCTATTGGTCAATAGTCTTCTGTGCATATGTTCTCCTCAATGCGCAAGCCTACTCCTCACTTCACCCCAAGAACTATCTATATAGCTAGGCTATTCCATAGCCTAGCTTATTAAATAAAAACTTATTCTGGGCACCTATAGAAACTTATTTCTAGCACCCTTTGACCCATCTTTTTAAATTACGTTTTGTCATATGCGTTTCTTTTCCAAGGTAGAGTTAGTAGTCAACCTGTATTGGGTTCTATTCGTATGCTGATTATACGTAGGGAAACGGGATAGAGAAAGGTCAGAAAGGGGGAGGTTTGTGTACCCTTAAAACGGTTTAACCCTACCACTGGCTTTTGCTAGTACCGGTACCAAGTCCGACTATCCCGAGTTCCTATCGTTGTTTATGTCTGTCTCTTGTCTTCATTATTGTTTTTCCGACGAAGTTCACTTGTGAATTGTGGCTTGTCATTGTAGTTTTTGGCCATGGTAGGTGTACTGTTTTCCTGTTTTTATAATTACATAAACAAGGGAAATTTGTAGGTTTTTATATGAATATAGCTTTTTATGTAGTATTTTGATTTATTAAGTAATTGCTTCGTTACAATTTTATTATCCTCGCACTTTCAAATGAAAGTTCGGGGATATTGTCGTTGGCCTCGTCCGTCCGTCCGTCCGTCCGACACAAATCCTTGCGACGCGAACTCCTCCTACATTTTTGGATTTAGGGTTTTAATTTTGTTATAGAACTGTTGCATATATGCTGCAGATGCGCAAAAAGCTTTCGGATTTTTTATATTGGTCTTGGTGCAAACAAGAGGCCCCAAGATGTTCATTTTGACACATGTGGCATGCGACGCGAACTCCTCCTATATTTTTGGATTTAGGGTTTTAATTTTGTTGTACAATAGTTGCATATGGTCTGTAGATGCGCAATAAGCTTTCGGATTTTTTTTATATTTATCTTGATGCAAACAAGAGCTCCCAAGATGTCGATTTGACAAAGACCACAAAATCTGGATTGTGACACATATGGCATGCGACGCAAACTCATTGTACATTTTTGGATTTATCTATTTAATTATGTTGCAGAATTGTTGCATATAGTCTGTAGATGCACAATAAGCTTTCTGAATTTTGATTCCGGTTCCAACTTTGGTAAATTTCCTTAAAATGTCAAAGACTGATATTTTTGGACATTTTGGCATATAATCTTATATTTTGGCAAGTATTTGGAAAAAATAAAAATCCTGAAATCTTAGAATTCGAAAATGTGATTCCAATTTTGGTAAATATCCTGAAAGTGTCAAAGACCACTTATTTTTTGGAATTCTACTTAGCAACAATACTGTTAGGATTTGTTTCCATTAGGGCAATCATTTTCCCCAATTGAATTTTAAAAAATATATGATTCCAATTTTGGTAAATTTCCTGAAAGTGTCAAAAACCACTTATTTTTTGGAATTCTACATAGCAACAATACTGTTAGGATTTGTTTCCATTAGGGCAATCATTTTCACATACTGAATTTCGAAAATATTTGATTCCAATTTTGGTTAATTTCCTGAAAGTGTCAAAGACCACGTATTTTTTGGAATTCTACCTAGCAACCAAACTGTTAGGATTTGTTTGCATTAGGGCAATCATTTTCACCAATTGAACCAATTGAATTTGAAAAATATTTGATTCCAACTTTGGTAAATTTCCTGAAAGTGTCAATGACCACGTATTTTTTTTTGGAATTCTACCATGCTGTTAGCGTTTGTTTCCATTGGGGCAATCATTTTCACCAACTGAATTTCAAAAATATTTGATTCCAATTTGGGTAAATTTCCTGAAAGTGTAAAAGACCACATATTTTTTTGGAATTCTACCTAGCAACCAAACTGTAAGCATTTGATTTGATAAGGTCAATCATTTTCACCAACTGGATTTCCAAAATAATTGATTCCAAATTTGGTAAATTTCTTGAAATTGTCAAAGACCACTAATTTTGGAATTCTACATTGAAACCATAGTTACTTATTAGAAGAAAAATTTCACCAATTTGATTTCCAAAATAAATGATTCAAAGTTTGGTAAAATTCCCGAAAGTCTCAAAGACTATTTATTTTTTAGGAATTCTGCCTAACAACCATAAAATCTTTAATTCCTTATGGTAAAAATAATGACTGTCAATAGTTTAATTAAAAATTATACCCAGGGTCTAAAGCTGTTTTCTGTGTCAAACAGGGGGTGTTGGGATCACTGTCTTTTCTGACAGTCATTACTCTAGTTTTTTTTATGTTACCCGAACTTGCTAAAAAAGGTAATAAAAAAAATATAAATTGATCAATTTGTTAGAAGACATCAGTTTAATATCGGTAATTCATGTTTTTGTGCCCAATGTATCATACATTTATCGGCTTTGTAACTCATGTGTATTTTATGTTTTGAAAAATCAAAAGTATCAATGTTAATAATGGAAATGAAAGAGGAGGAAGTCACTCTGTCATGTGCTATTTGTTCCTTCATAATATTTGTTCCAAATGATAAAGTATTATAGAATATTTGTTCCAAAGGAACAAATATTATGATAATTGTTCTTAGCGGAATAAATGTTATAGAACAATTGTTCCAAAAGGAAGAAATATTATGACAATGTTGATAATATTTGTTCCAAAGGAACTTTTATTATGCGGAACAAATATACGTTAACAACTCTTTACAATGGCGAATGAATTTTTCTTACTCAAATGTGATATATATGTGTGTGAAATCAAATCCTCAACCCTCCACTCTTACGGCCTTCTCATCTGTGAAGTTTTCCTCCAGACTTCATATCCAAAACTTATAGTCTCTGTGCTTGCGCATGTTCTAGATAATGTCTCTACAAATACATGGCAAAAGCAAGCAATGGCAATGGAACGACGTTTTTATTGTTGATCAAAATCTTTAAGTCACCATGAAGCCTTCAACAATGAGCTTTCATCATACCTCATAGTAAGGTCAAGACGGCCCCTAGCACCGGTTTTTGTTATTGGAATTCATTGCTAAGGTTCGAACAATGTCACATTCATGTTCTTTTTAGCCAATGGATGAGAGACCGTCAACAAATATAAAAGAAACTGGCAAATCGCTTTTGCAATCACTGTCAACCATTGCCCGACAAAAGCATTAGTGGATGAGATACAACATATATAAAATTTCAAGAAGAGCGAAAAAAAATTATTTGACACAGCCAATAAAGAAGTTAAAAACTTTATAAATATTAGTAGTGAGCAAAAGTTTATATATCTAATGATATCAGAAAATTCAAAAATTTAAATGCAGTTGGAAAATTTATTCTTGATAATATGTAACATTTTGCTATATATATTACATGCTAAAATGTTGATCACACTATCTCATTATTAACAGTCTAAAATCCAGTGGTTTTTAAACAATAGAAAATGAACTCTCGTTTAGAAAAGATAAAAATGTCGATTGCAACGCGTAACTCGTTGTCATGGCCTGATAAAAGTTACTTATAATATGAAAATTTATACTCTGTTATGTTCATGTGACGTATCTTGATATTGACAAATGATATTTTTATTTTTTTTATATTTCTCGCATATTTTTATTGAAAAATGAGATTTCCCGGAATATACATGGTTCCAAAGAGTTTTGGATCTAGGCATTTCTTTATAACGAAAATTTCCAGGAAAAATATACTTTGCAATTAAATATTTATCTATTCATTTGCAAATTTTAGACTGGGTACACGCAGTGGTTTTGACGAAAATAAAGTATACAAAACGACCGTTTCTTTCTCGCAACCATCAAAGTTATATAAACAATATCGATTTTTACTCACTAAGCACGTAGGGTCTTTGAATGGGTTTTACTTGAAGGAATGTCCTTTTCCTTGATTGAACCAATGAAATCTTGTGTTGATGATTACCCGTTGAGATCATGGGTATAAATGGAAAATGGCGCTATTTCGAAACGATATGATTTTGCCTAGTAACATAGAATTAGATTTGGATCTCAGCGTTTCTTATGCAAGAATCGTTACTAAATTGACCTATAAATAAAATATGTTAAAAATCTATCTGTACATATAATCTTGTCAGGGTACATGCATTTTAACGCCCTATAGTAATTGATTTTGACCAGTGTGTTCATTGAATATTTTCATCACGACAGTAAATTATGTAAAGAATTCGCATATTACCTCTTCTTGGGGGCAAGTTTAATCACTTTTTAACTTGGGAATTGAATGACGTTTTCACTAAATATTGTATTTGTTTATTTCTTTTGAAATCTTGACGTTTTGTTGATTGTTTATTTTCGTCGCCATGCTGTTAATTTGTTCCGAAAAAGTTATGAGTATGGAAAGCGCAAACCGCAAAAAATAGAAAAACTCAATTTAAGTTACTAAAACTTAGTTTTTAGATCACCTGACCCAAAGGGTCAGTTTGAGCTATTGCGATCTCTTGGCGTCCGTCGTCTGTCGTCCGTCCGTTAAACTTTTCACATATTCATCTTCTCCACTGAAACCACTAAAGCAAATTCAACCAAACTTTACAGGAATGATGTATGGAAGGCCCTTTAAAGAGATTGCTCATTTCGTTCCGATCCCATAAAAAACATGGCCGCCAGCGCGGAACTTAGGTTTAACATTGGACCCTATGGGAAAATTCACATTTCCTTCTTCTGCTCTGAAACCATTGAAGCAAATGCAACCAAACTTTACAGGAATGCTGTACTAAAGGTCCTTAACAAAGATAAGATTGCTCATTTCGTTCCGATCCAATAAAAAACATGGCCGCCAGCACGTAACATAGTTTAACATTGGCCCTATGGGAAATTCACATTTTCATCTTCTCCTCTGAAACCACTGAAGCAAATTCAACCAAACTTTACAGAAATGATGTATGGAAGGTCCTTTACAAAGATTGCTCATTTCGTTCTGATCCGATAAAAAAACTTGGCCGCCACTGCAGTACTTAGGTTTAACATTGGACCTTATAGGAAAATTCACATTTTCTTCTTCTGTTCTGAAACCACTGAAGCAAATTCAACCAAACTTTACAGGAATGATGAACTAAAGGTCCTTAACAAAGATTGCTCATTTCGTTCCGATTTGATAAAAAACATGGCCACCAGCACAGAACACAGTTTAGTTTGGCCCTATGGGAAATTCACATAAAAAACATGGCCACCATGCAGAACATTGAAAACCCTGCTTCAGTATTTTGTCAGGTGAGCGATACAAGCTTAGTGTCTAAGCCTCTAGTTCTCTACTTAAATTCTATTTAAGTTACTAAATTCGAATTAACGCTACTTAAAATGAGTTTAAGTAATTTTTGTTGTTCCCGCGCTTTTAGTTGAAACACCGAAAATGTATTAACAAAACTTAATGATAATTCAAATTAATGCCACTTAATGAGCGTTTTTTATTGAATTGAATTTAAGTAAAGAAAAACTTTGTTTTAGTAACTAAAATTGAGTTTTTCTATTTTTTGTGGTTCGCGCGTGCATTAACTCTTCTTAATAGCGGTTTCCACTAAATTAGAGTTAATAGCCGAAGTAGTGTTTGAAACAACCATTTTGATTGGTTGAAGGTTTGTTTAAGATTTAGCAATGTAGGCGAATTTTTTTATGTTTTGTATTTTTCTTTATTTTCAATCCGAATTTGGATCTATGAAATTCCTAATAATCTATAAGATTTTCATATTTTTTCTGTCGATTGCTTTTTTTAAGATCTTACAGAAAAACTTTTTATATGGTTTTAAAAAATGTCAACAATGCCATATGTGTAACGCTTTATATAGATATTGAATTAAATATCGATAAAAAAATTAATACCCTGTAGAAAGGTAAACAATCTAAAATTTCGATAAAAAAACTATTAAGATACCTTAATTAACAATTTCGTACAAGTGAATTGAAAATGACATATTTATTACCCTTATCAATTATCACTATTTCGATCTTGCCGACCAAATTTACTTGTTCAGGTGTGTGATGTAATGGCGAACACTCCTTCGAAAGGATATAATGTAGTAAAATAGCAAAAAAAAAGAGAGAATATTTTGTTATTTTTAAATGAGATTGAATTCGAGACTAAAGGTCCTATCCTACTTTTTTCAAATTTTCTACAGAAATTCGTGTAATTTGCAACATATGGAACTCTTTGGAAAAGGATATGCTAAATTGTTTTTTTTTAAATAACAGTAACATTTAAAGTTTGACATTCAATTGCAGACTATTTTTTCAAATATTACTTATAAACACAAATTAATGTAATGATTAAATCTTGACATTTACGAATTGCTTTGAAAAAAGAAACCAAAATAATGAATTTTGTACTTTGAAAGACGTTGAACATCGACTGTTAAAACTGTATTCTATAAATTGAGTCAAAATGGTAGACACACAACACAACAGTCAGCCAATCAAAACGATTGTCTCAAACAGAACTTGGGATATTAACTCTAATTAAGTGAAGTAGAGTTATGCGCGCGGGAACCACAAAAAATAAGAAAAACTCAATTTAAGTTACTAAAACTTAGTTTTTCTCTACTTGAATTCAATTTTAGTAACTTAATGTGAATTAAACTGAATTTATGTTGTTCGGGCGCACTTAATGATAGTTGAATTGCCATTTTCTCTACTTAATTCGTTTTTCTCACATTGACAGCAAATATCTCTATTTAAGTGCTTAATGAAATTAAGTAGCGTTAATTCGAATTTACTAACTTAAATTGAATTTAAGTAGAGAAAAACTAGGTTTAAACAACTTAAATTGAATTTTTCTATTTTTTGTGGTTCGCACTTGCCATATATGAGACACAGAAGAGTTTTTCTAGAAGGGAGATAATTTTATACCACTAGATTTCCCGCTGTTAAGAGCCAAAATGTAGATGTGTATGTTGAATGTATTGTTATCTACTATTTAATCAAATATTTCTTTTCCTTTTTTATGTATATGCTCATGTAGCCCTATGTGGGCCAGTACTTTGATAAATAAAACATGTTCTATGTTCTATGTTCTATAGACAAACACGGGGCGCTCATCAAGTCGATTATGAGAAATCTTTGCATTATAAAATAGTGAGATGATGGCATTACAAACAGTGGTAGGAAAAGCGTTTGGAACTTACCAAAGGAAAAAAAAATAAATAAAATACCAAAATGAAAAAAGATGATAGTGGTCCATATGAGATAACCTCTAAAGAATAAGTACACCATAACTGCATACATGTTTGGTGCGGTGAATCTTTTTACGGACTCCACAAATTACGGAGGAGAAAAACATGCGACAAAGTTTCTACAAATGCATGGTTAACCCAAGCAATGGACCGTTAGATTGTTGTTCGTCATTGTTGAAGCCTATTCCAGTAAATAAGACAAGATTACAATCATCTATACTATTAACGTCATAGCAAACAGAAATCAATTTCATCCATACATTTTAAATTGAATACTATAGTTGTCGCTTACTTTTCAAAATCTTGGATCGAAAGTAGGATTCATTCTGTCCAGTGATGCTTCTTTCATAAATCTGCCGGATTGATTAAGTATGGGAAGCCCTGTCGTATTTATAATGGACAAAGGAAGTGAAGTTAATCTGACGACATGGTAATCGAAGAAAATTTGAATGGAAGTTTGAAGTATATTGGATGTTAAACTTTTGCACTCGCTGTGTTGTAGAGTCTACAATATCTTAAGCCATTTAATATGATGAGTCAATGAGAGGTGAGAGGTAGTGACATTAATTATGATATTATATAGATGTTTTGAAGATAACAAAAACCGTAATCAAACTTTATTTTAAGAGAAGCAAATCTTAGATTGACGGTTCGGTTCTCACTTACTTAGAAATACGGTTATAAATAAACAAATTGGGGGTAATAACAAAATTATCGAACAGAATTTTCAAGAGCCTAAGTTTATGAAACAAAAAGACAAATCAAGTTGAAAGTTTAAAGAAAACTTGTTGACCGTAATGGTCCAAACTTTACATAGGCATTTCAAAAGAAATTTTGGGTTAAACCGGTTTTATGGCGCGCCTAACATCCCCTTCCATTGCGGTAATGTCAGGTACATGTAGCAACTCAACAGCAAATGCTATTGAAAGGTCCTTCAAAACACTGAATTTATTTTGGTAATTTTTATAGACTTAGTTCAAACCGCTGTTTCAAAATCTTACTTTTCATACCTTTTCTATGCTAAATTTGATGATTTTTTGTATTTCGCAACATATCAAACTTCTTCGCAAGGACAAAATGAAGTAAAATTTTCAAAACACGTAACTTTTTTTGATATTTGTAAAGAGTAAGTATAAACCGTCAACAAACAATTTTACTTTTCATATCTTTTTAATGCTAAAATTCATCAAGTTTTTGCTTCCTGAATTATAAAACTCCTTCGAAAGGATATTATGATGTTAAATTTTCAAAACACTGAATTTTTTTGGTCATTTTTTGAAGACTGAGTTTAAACCGCTGTTTCAAAATCTTACTTTCCATGCCTTTTCTATGCTAAATTTGATAATTTTTGTATTTCGCAACATATCAAACTCTTTCGAAAGGATATCATGAAGTAAAATTTTCAAACACTTTATTGTTTTTGTCATTTTTATAGAGTAAGTTTAAACCGTAAACTTAAAATTATACTTTTCATTCCTCTTAAACGCTAAAATTCAAGAAATTTTTAACTTCCAAATTATAAAACTCGTTGGAAAGGATATGATGAAGTAAAAGTTTTAAATTACTGAATTGTTTTGATCATTTATAAGACCGAGTTTTTGTTTTTTAACTGCTTATCAAATTATTTATTTTTCATACAAAATCTCACGATTTTTTTAATTTCGAAACACAGTACAGATCAAGTTACAGAAATGTATATGAAAATAAAAATCTTTGCTCTATAGATTAGTTAAATTGAATATTCTTTTAAAACTTAGTCTAAACGGCGATATTTCACAACTTTTAACTGGTAAAGGTGAATTTAGACAGTCAAGATCGAATCCTCTCATGACTCGCGAATCTGATATCCATTCGCACCTAAAATTGTCAAACGTACAACTCTATTTGATAATTAATTTATAATATCAAAATATATAAAATAAATAAAAGATACGAAATTTGAATAAAAAAGAGAGAAATATAAGCGAAAAACAGAAAAAACTATTCTGATTGGTTTAGTTAAACCCTGAATACCGTTTTCCGTTTCTGATTGGGCGAACGTTAAATATCAAATAGCGATTACCGTTTCTCGTTTCTCATTGGCTAAAACTATGAATAGCGTTTTCGCTTTAAACTCAAATTAACGATACCGATCGGAAACTATGGGTTTCCATCGCAAACCCCTAGTTTCCGTTCAATTTCAATCGAAAACTAAGGTTTTCGCCGAAAACTATGTATACCGATCGGAAACCCATGGTTAACGTGCGGTATACCTAGTATTTCGCACGAAACCCCTAGTTTCCGTTCGAAATACTAGGTTTACCGCATTTTTGTTACTATCGCGTGCCATAGTTCTGTATATACAAGTGTAGGGAATGTTTGTATCAAAAAGGAAGATAGGGCGATAGAATAGTACTTCCATTTTTTATTCAAACATGCAGTAGAAACAAAAACCACTTTTACAAAAACAAAAACATTTAGCCCAGTCCTTTAATTTCAGCTTCCGCTACATAGACGATGTACTTTCTCTTACTAATCCTAAATTTAAGTAGTATTTGCATCAGATCTATCCAAATGAGCTTGAAATTAAAGAAACAACTGAAACACCTACTTCAGCTTCGTACCTAGATCTTTTATTGTATATTGACGAAGATGGGCGTTTGAGACAAGCGTGATGATTTTAACTTCCCCATTGTGAACTTTCCCTTTCTTAGCAATATACCTACCTCTCCAGCCTATGGGGTGTACATTTCACAGTTGATTCGTTACTGTCGAGCATGTAGTTTGAACAGTGATTTTTTGAACAGAGCAAAAACACTGACCCAAAAGCTGCTTAGTCAGGGATTTGTTCAACCTTTGTTAATTTCATCCCTCAAGAAATTCTATGGCCGTCACCATAGCATCATTGAAAGATATGACGTGCCCTGTCTTTGGACTTCGATTTTTGTGCATTTCACTCATTTGTTCCTTCGGTATCTACTGCCGTTGTTTTACATTTCACAGAAAGAGAAAAGGAATTAGATTATTGACATTATATTTTTGGACATCATATTAATTATGCTTTTTTTATCCTGTAATAAGTTATTTCCTGAAGATTGAATTTGAATGTATAGTTATAGTTTTAACTCATCTGATATGAAAATGAGCGCACGATAGAAACGTTAACCTCATTCTTACATGCATTATCATATTTTTAGATTTTAAATATGTTCAACCTTTTATCATCTATTCACAGTCCATGGTGGCTTATTATACAATTTTATTCATAAGCCATTTCAAAAGGTTTCGAAAACGTATGTCATTGTCGTTCATCAGCCTTCGAAACACACACTGGCGGAATTTTCATTACAACAATTATTATACATCTATTCACAAATATGGTCATCCAAAATGTTTAAATATAGCGTTCAATTTTATGATATTCTCCGTTAATTTTAGAAGCCATCTTTTCAATGTGCATGATATCGTTTTCTGCTTTCGATAATTGTTCCTTTGAGAAAAACTTCAGAATGTTTACATTTTGTGTACTTGGTCTGTGTGCTAAGCCTTGGTAATTTTTTAACATACATCTGAAATCAGTCTCATTATATTTAACATCAAGAAATTTCATCAATTTCCTCATTTCACCAGAAAGATCTTTCTTTAAACTGTCATAAAACATTATATGTTTTGGTCCTTTAAAATCATTCATCCATTCTTCATTAAACCATCTCCAATGTGGTAACATCTTTTCCAGAAATTTCTTGAAATTACCTTTAAAATACAATTTGAATTGTGTTGAACAACACATCTTAACACTGAACTAAATATGAATCAAAATGGGGGGGGGGGGG
>MJUU01012762.1:21403-34611 GCA_002080025.1 Modiolus philippinarum | reverse complement strand
ACATTGTTATACAATGGCAAATCTTGTGGACGCAACTCCTCAGAAACTGCTGGCCAGAATTTATTCATATTTTACAGGATTGTTGTCACCATTAGTACAAGTTCATATAGCATCACGATTTTGATTCGTCAAATTTTGTGGGAGTTATAGGATTGATTATTTCCACATTGTTTTACAATGGCAAATCTTGTGGACGCAACTCCTCAGAAACCGCTGGCCAGAAATCATTCAAATTTTACAGGATTGTTAGTCACCAATAGTACTAGATCATATCGCATCGCCATTTTGAGTTCTAAAATTTTGTTGGAGTTATGGGACTTTGATTATTTCCACATTGTTATCCAATGGCAAATCTTGTGGACGCAACTCCTCAGAAACTGCTTGTCCGAATTCATTCTAATTTTACAGAATTGTTAGTCAACTTATGTACAAGATCATATCGCATAGCCATTTTGATTCGTCAAATTTTACAGGAGTTATGGGACTTTATCGACTTAACGCATGCTACAGCTTAGGAACACTTTGAAGGCACAACTCCTGGGAAACCACTGAACGGATTATGCTGAAATTTTGTGTGAACATTTGCCGCCATATGTTCTTGATCATATTATGCTGCCATTTTGATTGGACAAATTTTACGGGAGTTATGGGACTTTATCGACTTTATGCATACTACAACATAGGAAGACTTTGTGGACACAACTCCTCAAAATCCAATTAAGGGATTTTGCTGAAATTTTGCTTGCCTGTTTGCAACCTAATGCAATTGATCATATCCGTCCACCATTTTGATTCGCAAAATTTTGCATGAGTTATGGGACTTTATCGACTTTACTGCGGCGGCGGGGGACATAGCTACGCGTAGCAATCTTGTTTCCTTGACCTCAATTTCACGGTCTAGTGGCCACGTTAAATTTTTCTGCTTAAGTCCATTTCTCAATAACTAGAAGTGGTAGGTTGATAATATTTGGTTTGTAGGTTGGTCTTGGGTAGTACAGTCTGGCAGGTGACTTTTGTCCTTGACCTCAATTTCACAGTCTAGTTAGCATGTTTTTTTTCTGATTAGTTCACTTAGATTTCACATCAATTTAGAGGCCAGCATAGACAGGCGAGACATCTTTTAGGGTCATCACTAGTTTTTCAAGAACAGCCCTCACTTTTTCCTATTGAAAAAAAAAACAATCATTTAAATCCACATTATATGCAACATATCCACAACTGATTTACATACTGTTAACCAATTATTTTCACAAGCTATAAACCTGACAACAAAACAGGAAAGTTTATATATCTGTTAACTAAAATTACACAAGGACTACAGTAATAAAGATATATTTTCATGAAAATATATGGAAAAGACAAAACATAAACATTAATAGCCACAAAATTAGTATCAAGTACATTGTACTTACATGTATGTCTGATTTTAGCAAGGATAATAAATTCTTCAGGACTAGGGCTGAACAAAGCCCTAAACATATGCATTCCATTTGTAAAGATGTACATGTTCTTATTGATTTTTCAGATTTCCACATCTCCACTTTGATTATAAGAATCCAGTGTACATGTATATATTGTTCTTTCAGATTTCCACATCTCCACTTTGATTATAAGGATCCAGTGTACATGTATATATTGTTCTTTAAGATTTCCACATCTCCACTTTGATTATAAGGATCCAGTGTACATGTACATATTGTTCTTTCAGATTTCCACATCTCAACTTTGATTATAAGGATCCAGTGTACATGTATATATTGTTCATTCAGATTTCCACATCTCCACTTTGATTATAAGGATCCAGTGTACATGTATATATTGTTCTTTCAGATTTCCACATCTCCACTTTGATTATCAGGATCCAGTGTACATGTATATATTGTTCTTTCAGATTTCCACATCTCCACTTTGATTATAAGGATCCAGAGAAGAATTTTGACAGAAGGAAAGTTCATGGTTTAGTTTGTAAACTTATTAAAGTAAAAGATGTTAAAACTGCCACTGCATTAGAAGTAGCAGCAGGTGGAAAGGTAATGTCAGAAAAGTATCATGGTTGGATAAGTATGTATATGTTATCTGGATATTCAAGCTTCTTATTCTAACCACCGGGATATTTTACTTTATATCTGCTGTCAAAATCCTGCAGTCCTTTTCACAAAATATCTTACGATAAAAATTAGTCGTAAGTCTTTAACATTTCATATTGACTTACGACTAAATTTATCGTAAGATCTTTTGTGAAAAGGGCTGCAGATTATTTGTTTATTATCCCTTATCCAACAAATTGTTTTATTTTGACAGAAGAACTTAGAACAGACAGAAAAACAGGTTTAATGCTTTACCTGTTTGTCTGTCTGTTCAAAGTTCTTTTGGTAACTTTTTGAATAACAATGTTTTGTCCATGGATCTATTTTTAATAGTACTTGAGGTTGATATATAGAATAGATGAGTTGATCTACATTTCATGCATGAGTGAGGAGTACAGATCTCAGATACTACAACTCAAAGAGGAAGAATATTATTGTCTGTTGATGCATCTTCTAAAGTATGAAGTCACTTTGATGTACATTTATGTTTTGTAACAAGGAATTTATCCAAAACATTTTAAATGTTGTTCCCGTTTAAAAAAGAGTGATGTGTGTAAAACTGAAGGCAGAAATTTTTCATTTGAAGACCATAAGAAATATATTTGTAACTTACTCATTAGATACAGAAGGATAATAAAAACAACTTAAAAAAAAAACAGTGGAAAAATATTAAATAATATGTCTGTTTCATAATTTATTGTAGTTGTATAATGTTGTTGTGGATACAGAAGTTACTGGAAAAAAATTACTACAGAAAGGAGAACTGAGAAGAAGATATACTATTATACCCCTTAATAAAATATCTGCCAGGAGTATAGGACAGGATGTGGTAAAAAAAGCCGAGGACCTTGTAAGTCATGTTTTACTGTAATTATACCCCTTAATAAAATCTCTGCCAGAAGTATAGGACAGGATGTTGTGAAGAAAGATGAGGACTTTGTAAGTCATGTTTTACTGTTATTATACCCCTTAATAAAATCCCTGCCAGAAGTATAGGACAGAATGTAGTGAAGAAAGATGAGGACCTTGTAAGTCATGTTGTAATTATGTCTTTGATAGTAAAGGCCTAGCTAAAGATAACTGAAACAGATAATCCTAATGATTACAATGAAATCAAACAGAGAATAGCCTCTACAAACTTCAGAAAATGCACAATGGTGTTTTTTTCTCCAGGCACCACTGGACTAGCTTATTCAGACCTTGTTACGGAGCGAGGTTATACTGTTTTACCTTTGCCCGTCTATCTGTCCATCTGTATGTCCATCTGTCTGTCCGTCCGGAATAAATTTCGTCAAGGATTTCTCAGCTTGTTTATGTAGTAATGATTTGATATTAAGTCTAAAGCTTTAGTATGATGAGTTGTACCATGTCTCTTCTTTTCAAGTCCAGAACTTATCTACTTCCTGTTTGACGATATCTTTGAATTTTTCCCCATTTTAGCCATATATTGAAATTTTTTGTCAAGGATTTCCCAGCTTGTGTAATTAGTAATGATTTGATATTTAGACTGAAGCTAAAGTATGATGAATTGTACCGTGTCTCCTCTTTTCAAGTCCATAACTCATCTACTTCCTGTCTGACAATAACTCTGATTTTTTCCCATTATAGCCATAAATTGTAATTTTTCGTCAAGGATTTCCCAGCTTGTGTAAGTAGTAATGATTTGATATTTAGTCTGAAGCTAAAGTATGATGAATTGTACTGTGTTTCCTCTTTTCAAGTCTGTAACTCATCTACTTCCTGTCTGACAATAACTCTTGATTTTTTCCCAATATAGCCCTATATTGAAATTTTTCGTCAAGGATTTCTCAGCTTGTGTATGTAGTAATGATTTGATATTAAGTCTGAATCTTTGGTATGATGAGTTGTACCGTGTCTCCCCTTTTCAGGTCTGTAACTCATCTACTCCCTTTTTCACAATAACTTTGATTTGAATGCCCCCTGCCATTAGGCGACGGGGGCATTAAGTTTTACCCTCGTCCGTACGTACGTCCGTCTGCAAGTACGTCCGAAATTTTCATCAAGGATTCCTCGGCTTGTGTTAGCAGGAATGATTTGATATTTGTTTTGAAGCTTTGGTATGATGAGTTGTACCATGTCTCCCCTTTTCAAGTCCGTCACTCATCTACTTCCTGTTTATCTGTATGGTGGGGGCATCCGTGTCCCATGGACACATTTTCTTTATATTCCATTATTTCTTGAAGATTTATCATTGTGTCCATACTTGTTTTGTGTCATCACTTGTACTGTGTCCACACCTGTATTGTGTCCCCACACACTTAAATTTGCACTTTCCATATGGATTCAGTATTTATTAAGCAGGGGTATAACTGGCTGCCATTTGGCGACAGCTCTTGTGTTTTCTTTTCATCTTCAGAGTATAATCTCTGAGATTATAAACTCGGTGTCAGACTCTATATAATATACATGTATTTGATTCATGACATTTTTGTGTCGAAATGCTAAATGCTCAATATTGAATAATATGAAACAAAAACATACAAACGTATTTCAAAAGTTACAGTGTATCTTATAAATTTTTAATTGTTATATATTTTACGAAAGGACATTGAGTAAATGAACATGTGACCATAACACATGTGTCAACTCCAACTTAAATTAATTTTAATGAGCTGTATGGCCATTTCGGAAATTAATTCCTCATCAGCAGCACTAGAACCCAAAAATAGGAAATCCATGATTTAAAAAATGTTAAAAAATGCATAAAACCACACAAAATCCGAATAATCAGTTAACTATTGATAAAATAGTGATAAAATACAGAGTAATTCTCTAATAATTCATTATTCCAATAAACCAATTGATGTCTCTGTGACAACAGAAAATAATGGTTAAATGGACATTTACAACTAAATTTTGCTGATTGAGAAAAAAAGAATATGTGTTCTTATTACAGGTAGGGAAAGGGAATGTACATACAGCCTTATCTCTGATTGGTTACGAGAAAGATCTACAGGCAGCCATGGAGTTTGTGTTTGGTTCAGCATTTGTATGTAGTGACATGAATTCAGCAAAGAAAGTAACATTTGATGAGAGAATTATGAAAAAATCTGTTACCTTGGAAGGTGACTCCTTTGATCCTGCTGGAACTTTAACAGGGGGTAGGTCATTATCTAGGTCATAACTGATATGGAGAAAAATGAAAGTGACTCCTTTGATTCAGTTATAGTTTAAAATACAGATCTGAAATCTCAAGTATTTGTGTCATTTAGACCTTGGACAAAGTTGTAGTAATTACAGGAACCCATATGTTCACAGCTCGGCACAGCATCATGCTTTTGCTTTACTTGAAGAATGTGATATGTTCTAAATTAAATAATCATGAAAGGTGAGATGATTGAACTGAAACTTATCTGTCATATTTGATTTGTTATGCAAACACAGACTTTAGTACATATAAAAAATTAACTAGAGGTTTTACTAATACTTGTATTTTTGGTCAAATTTTAGGTAATGTTCATACACATGTAAGTCATATTTTACTGTAAATATCAATGTTAATATACATGTAAATGTCATTTGCTCTTTCATCCAATATGGTGTCTGCACTCCAACATGAAACAATGTGTTCAAGAGGGTTTGTTTTCAACCAAACTTCCAGGACGTTATGCTTATTTGCAGATATACAATATGAATACATATGTAAATATTTGTAAAACTTTATATTACAGGTGCCAGAGCACAGACTAGTTCTATTTTAGAAAAACTTCAGGAACTTCAGCAAACAGAAACACTGTTAACACAGAAATCAGAAAAATTACAAGCAGTGGAAACCAAACTGGCTTCCTTGAAGAAAACAGCTGACAGGTATGCATTGAATATACCTATTCTACCCAAACAAAAAAAAATGTACATTATTTGGTTATATGAATATGTACATGATATACATATACATTGAAATTCATGTCTTATTTATTTCCTATTCTTTCATTGTAAGAAGATGTTAATTGACTATCCCTGTCTCTACATTTGTCCGTTCATAGGAATTTAATATGCTCTAGATTGAAAATTTCTGTGAAACAAAGTCAAACAGAGATTATCATACTTTTTGATAGGTGAATTGTTAGGAAAGTACTTCTTGATAGGTGAATTGTTAGGAAAGTTGTTCAGAAATAGATATTTTGTGAGGCATTAATACGTGAAATATATTTTGGAAATCATTGGGTGACCAACTGACCCTAGATATACTTATATCAGTAAGTGCAAACACCCTTGCACTTTTACCAGAATTTCATGTTAACCAGTCACTTCACAATTGTTAAATTTAATATGCATGTACATATACAAACATATTCTGAAAGATGTGACATGTATATTCATTTGATTTACAAAAATAATATTTGTATTCCATAAAAATTTGTAACAACATATGCATGTGTATGAAATTAGTAAAACATACTATCTAGCTCTTTCTAATCTTTTTATCTTTTAGATTTATGTTGATACACTTGCAGGTTTACAACTATCAAACAGCAATACGACTTAAAGGTGAATGAATCAGAATTATTAAAGGCAAGATTAGAACAGAGTTCACATCATCAACAGTTAGAGGAGATTAATACATTACAAGAGTCCATTGGTTTGTACTTGACTAAGCTATAAAAATGTTCCTTCATTTGCCCAAATGGGTTCATTTGATACTAGCCATGATAAAATCTGTTTCAAAAGCAAAATGTCCTGGATATTTACAGGATACAAAGTTTGTTAGGGTTATTCCATTTAAATGGATGTTTGTGTGTGTGGTAGGAAGGGAAGGGAAGTTTTTTGGTCATTAGTCCTGGGTCATTCTCACCTTGTGGCCACTATTTGTATATTCAGTTTTCTACAGAAAGGTTGTTGGTTGTGGGGGTATTTTGAAAGTCCCTTCCTACCCACCCACATCCCTTTTAAAGGAATAGCCCTTACAAAAACAAGAAATATGAAGTCTTTTTTGTGCTAACACAACTAGAAATGTATACTAGTGAATTAGGGTAGTAAAGAAATCTGAAGATGAAAGGGGAAACTTTTTTTGTAGCCACATGACCAAATGTATGAACTTTATTACAGTTGAGCAGTGGCTGAGATTATAAAGGGGAATATTTTATGTAGCCACACAACCATATATAAATGTTATCTGTATTACAGTTGAACAAGAAGGTATAGTGAAAACAGCTGAGGAAGTGCAGAAGAAAGCATCACAGAAAGTTAAAGATTTAGAGGATAAAATAAAGAATGCCAAAGCTATTCGGGAGAAGGAATTAAAGGAAGCTGAGGCCAATGTAGGAAAAGCAAAGAAAAAGATGGAGGAATCAAGTAAAAAAATGAAAGGAAAATACCAGGTTTGTAGCTACTACTTGGGGGTATTCACAGTTGTTTAGATCATGGGATTCTAACAAAGGGGCTTCAGTGGGTTGATTCTTTTCTAGAAATTCTTGCAATATTAGTTAACTTTTCCTTTGGAGGACTAAGTGTCCATGTGAAAGACTTATCTGCCTTTACACTTAAACCCCAATGAGACCCACTAACCTTAAGCTTAATACTAAGCATGATTATATTTACTGTTATGATATATGAAATATTGATTCCATATTAAGTCAGGTTCAGTACTAGCTGTACCAGAACAGGTTAAATCAAAGAATGACTGGAACATATGATTACCTTTCTGTGTGTCCATGTACATGCACATGTACAGATATTTTTAACTTCCAGGAAACAGACAGTATAAAATTGGAAGTAGAAGAATTACAGAAAGATATAAAGAATTATGAAGAACAGCTGAAGACAGTAGATGAAACCATCCAACAGTTTGAGGAACAGATACAAGAATTATACAACAAGTTGAAGGAAACCAAGGTGAAAATTATGTACATGTCCCATCCATCCTGTAAGGCATGAAATAGAGTATAATGTCTTCTTTTATTTTTTTCGTGACTTCAACTTTATGAGACATGAAGTTTTGCCTGTATCTTGACTACTGTATATGCATGTTCTGGAATGATATCAGGGCTTGTCCTTAGCATTCCTTTTCTGAATCTGTCACTCATCTACTTCTCTTTGCCATTGTTTTGGCATCTGTGTCTGATTAACACATTTTCTTTTATTTCTAAGAGATATATAGCAAGCAAATGTTTTTATCTTTCCATTAATTTCTTAAATTTTCAATTTTGTGAAATTAAAAAACTACAATGCATGTAGTAGTGTTTCAAGAGATTTTATTTGAAAATGGAAATAAAGATGTGAGTAGCTTTCATTTTAGGACAATGAAAGGAAAACTTTAGAAAAGCAATTAAAAAGTTAGATGTTGACTAATAAAAGAGATGTGGTATAAATGTTTTGTAGGATGATGTGAAAGAAGCCCAAGGGGAGGTAACTAAGCAGAAAGATCTACTAAAGGCCTGCAATAAAGATATTAATACAAAAGTTGATGAACAAAAACATTTAACAAAAAATCTGCACAGTTCTGAGCTAAAAATACAGGAATTAGAACACAAGATAGCTAAATACCAAACAGACTCAAAAACAGCAGCTAAACAGGTACTATAATATTATTCTTCATTCCTTGTACATAATTTGTAGTAAAGGTGTCTTTATATCTATTATGCTTGACCAGAATGCTAACTTCTTAGTGAGCAAAAAATTTGGTATTCACTGAGAGGAAAATTCCAAAGCATTATAGAATACTAAGAAAGATAAAGAAGAATATGTTTATGATAGATATAGAACTAATGATACTCTAGTGAGTTTTCCAGTTGTATTGCAATGTATTGTAATAATAGCTCAATGATCAACACACAAATGTATAGTACATGCATGAAAATTAGATGAAATAAGAGTGTGGTCAATTTCATTGAGATAATCACTTTAATACAAAGAATTTGATGTTTGAAACAAAAAAGAAAAAGAAATTCTAAAACATTGTCCAAACAATATTAAAACGATATTTTGAATGAATTTATAGTTGAATGTAATAGAATAGATGAAGATGAGTACGAAATAAGCAAGCCATTATATAAAGGATAGTCCTGGTTTTAGCTACATGTGTAGTATGTCAGCTTGAATAGATATGTACCAGTTACATGTACATTAATCGCCTGCCTCTTTTCAATTTACATGTAACAATTCTGATAAAGTCATTTCTTGTCCATTTTAGTATATCAACTATCAACTAAATCAGCAAGGGGTGCATTAAATACATGTACATGATATTCAATTAACTGTAAAATTTGTCACACCTTATAAAGTGATTTTTACTTTGCCTCAACTAAGTTAAGGGGGGGTATTGGAGTATCCCTGGCATCTGCCTCTGCATCTGCAATTGGGCATATATCTGCAACAATGCCTTGTAGAGTCATCAACATTGTATGTAGGTGCATCTTGGGTTGACTCATATCCTCCATGAAAATTGGGTCTCTTTGACCTATATTTTCAGCTCTATTGCCTTCAATTCAAATTTACATCCAAGGTCATATCTCAGTCAGTATACATGGTAGGATAATGTAACATTCCATGTGCATGCATCTCTGATGGTAGGTCAGCATCCAGGTAAAATTAGGTCACTTTGACCAATATTTTATGCTTGATTGAGTTACATACAAGTTTTTGGACAAGTTCAGATCTCGATCACTATACATGGTAGAATAATGTAACCTTGCATAGGCAGCCAGGCAAAATTGGGTTACTGTGACACTGTGCCATAACAAGGCAAACTTTGGAATTGATGATTACCTATGTTTTACCATCTATGCAAGTAATAGTCAGATTTTTGGTCACAAGAGGTCAGCAATGATGTTACCTTTTTACAGGTGGAGAATTTATTACAAAATTATGACTGGATTGCTGACGAGAAGAAATATTTTGGACAGCCAAATACAGCCTATGATTTCAAAGCCAATGACCCAAAGGAAGCAGAAAGAAGAATACAGAAACTGACAGATACAAAGGAAAAATTGTCTAAAAGTGTTAATATGAGGGCCATGAATATGTTGGGCAAAGCAGAGGAACAGGTATAGTGAAGTGGGGATAACTTAGAAAGCCAGATGACTGAGTAAAATGAATACATTTCTTTATATCTACTGAATACAAAGAGGAATTCATATGTCTTCAATCTGATACAAAGAAAATATGATTACACAAAACATTAATAAATCCATGAATGTTATTTTTGAGCTGAGACACACTTGCATGAACTTATTTTATACTTGTAGATGATTTACCAGCTTTGTTGATTTTGGTGCTTTAACAAGTGTATCATTTGACCAAATTTCACAAATAACCTGGGATCACAGTGGGAAGAATGGGCAAATGACATTGATATTACTTAATGTAGTAAAGATTCCTCGATATTGCAAAAGACAATTCATTTGGGAAACAGCTACATTTTATCAAAATTGTAAATTTGAAATTGTTGACACTTGTAGAAATTTCTCTTTGTTTTTTTTATACCAGTATCATTCACTACATCAATCTGTCCTTCCTGTCCTTCACGATTTGTGTGAAGGTTTTCTTTTCAATGGTAAATAATACAAACTTGAAATTTGGTCAAAAACTTTCGTGGTCACACAATGTTCTGGGTTCTGTTTTTAGACCAGTCATAGTTATTTATTCAATAGCTGACACTTTTCATATTATAGAGAAATTCTTCGTTTGTTTTCTGTACAGTAGTAAATGGTACAATCTTTAAATTTAGTCAAAAACTTTTTGTATGGTCATGCCAAATCGTGGAATGCATTTTCAAACTTTTGTCGGCCTTTAGATATTGAGATTACAAGTGCCTTGTTTAACGTGTGTGGTGGCAAAAATTTATCACTATGACTTTGAACATGACTGGATTTTATGATTTTTCTTCTAACTTTATTAACCTTGAAAAGTTTGTATTTATAGTACACTGATTTAATGAAGAAAAGAAAGATAGTACTAAATGATAAAGCCAAAATAGCTGCCGTCATAGCAGAATTANCAATTTCCTTATTGCGTCCATCTAATTATTGTGTCAAGCTCTTTCCTATGTCCATACTCACTTTAAATTACACCTTTTCAAATTTCAGTGGACGACATGCTGCGGTCGTATCATGCTGCGCTCGGCGTAGCCCTTTATTCTTCTCACTTTATTAACCTTGAAAAGTTTGTATTTATAGTACACTGATTTAATGAAGAAAAGAAAGATAGTACTAAATGATAAAGCCAAAATAGCTGCCGTCATAGCAGAATTAGACCAGAAAAAGAATGAAGCTTTGAAGAAAGCCTGGGAACAAGTGAACAAGGTACACACTCATTTACAGTTTATCATAATAGATGTATTATTCTGTAATCGATGTATTGGCCGTTTATCTGGAAAATTATGGTATTAGCAGAAATGTTAAGTCTCATGAATTGCGTGTGAGACTAACACATTTAACGAATTTTCCACCATTTCTCACGCCTCTAGCATTTGTCAAACAACCTTGCACATTGAATACGTTCTGAAAATTTTTTAGCCGATTTGCAACGAGTTGAACTCTGCTATTGGTTTGGTGTTGCGGGCAGGTGGGCGTCAAACATTGGTTTCCGGATGATAATTCAAAAAGTTTACATCCAATTGAAATGAAACTTGGACATATAGTTGGGTACCAGGAGGGGAGGAACCCTATTGATTTTGGAGAAAGTAGGTCAAAGGTCAAGGTCACATTGACCAAAAATAGACTGAAAATTTGAGAAAAATTTGGTTTTCGGATGATAACTCAAAAAGTTTACATCCTATTGAAATGAAACTTGACATAACTCAAAAAGTTTACATTCTATTGAAATGAAACTTAAACATATTGTTGGGTACCATGAGGGGAGGAACCCTATTGATTTTGAAGGAATTAGGTCAAAGGTCAAGGTCACGGTAACTGAAAATAGACTGAAAATTTGAGAAAAAGTTGGTTCCCGGATGATAACTCAAAAAGTTTACATCCTATTGAAATGAAACTTTGGTATGTTGTTGGATACTAGGAGGGGAGGAACCCTATTGATTTTGGAGAAAGTAGCTCAAAGGTCAAGGTCACACTGACCAAAAATATTCTGAAAATTTCAGAAAAATTGGTTTCCAGATGATAAATCAAAAGTTTACATCCTATTGAAATGAAACTTGCATATGTTGTTGGGTACCAGGAGGGGAGGAACCCTATTGATTTTGGAGAAAGTATGTCAAAGGTCAAGGTCACAGTTACAAAAAATTGACTGAAAATTTCAGAAAAAGTTTTATTTCTGGATGATAACTCAAAAAGTCTACATCCAATTGAAATGAAACTTGGATTTATTGTTGGATACCAGGAGGGGAGGAACCCTNGAAAACAGATTTATATATTGAAATGTCAAGACATGAAACTAGAAAATAGACCTTCTTGAATTCTTAGAATTTTGGATATTAGGTAGGAAAGAAATAAATAGACAAATTTAGAAATATTCCCGTCTTCACATGAACTTGGTCACATAATATTTGCAGCTGCAACTCGGCTTGTGCTACTTGGTGCCATTTAGATTTTTAGTTTGCCTCAACGAAGTTGAGGGGGACTATTGGAGTACCCCTGGCGTCCGTGTCTACGTCTACGTCCGCGTCCGCATTTGGGCATATATCTCTGCAACTATGCATGGTATGTATGCAGGTGCATCTTGGGCTATCTCACAGCCTCCAAAAAAATTGGGTCTCTCTGACCTATATTTTCCGCTTGAACGACTTACATTCAAGTTTACGTCCAGTTCAGATATCAGTCACTATACATGGTAGGATCATGTAACCTTGCATATGCATGCATCTCTGATGGTAGGTCAGCATCCAGGCAAAATTAGGTCACTTTGACCTATATTTTCAGCTTGAATGACTTACATTCAAGTTTACGTCCGAGTTCAGATCTCAGTCACTATACATGATAGGATCATGTAACCTTGCACATGCATGCATCTCTGATGGAAGGTCAGCATCCAGGCAAAATTAGGTCACTTTGACCTATATTTTACGTTTGATTGATTTACATTCAAGTTTTGGGACGAGTTTAGATCTCAGTCACTATACATGGTAGGATCATGTAATCTTCCATATGCATGCAACTCTGATGGTGTATCAGCATCCAGGCAAAATTAGGTCACTTTGACCTATATTTT
>MJUU01012760.1:104115-120910 GCA_002080025.1 Modiolus philippinarum | reverse complement strand
GTACAAACTGCTTGCTAAAAACTTAATGTGATCGTTCATGCATAACTAAGGGGCCAGGGCCACCATCCGGGTGTGGAATCGGTATGTACTCCCCAAGACGCAACTGCATGTCAAATATACTTTTCGTCGCGGGCTAGACAAAAAACAGGAAAAATTTGACAATTAAAGGGCAATCACTCCTATATGGGTATTTGGGTTTTCTTCAAAATAGGCATGTGGGTAGATCTTGACATTCTGAACATTTTTGCAATTCAAGTTTAGCCTCTATCTCAAACTGTTTTTGAAATACAAGACGACATATATAAAATCACGAAAAATTTGACCAATAAAGGGCAATTACTCCTATAAAGGGCAATTACTCCTATGTTGGTATTTGGATTTTCTTCAAAATTTGCATGTGGGTAGATCTTGATATGCTGAACATTTTTGTAATTTAAACTTAACACCTCTATCTGTTATAGTTTTTTTGATAAAAAAATAAGAACATCAAAATTTTGAAAATTTTATGGGAAAAGGGCAATAACTCTAAATTGGGTCATCAGATTTTCTTCAAAATTGCAGGGTGGGTAGATTTTGTCATGCTGATCATTTTTACCAAATGTCAGATTTTTGATATCTGCAATGGTTTTCGAGTTATTTGCCAAAAACAGCAATTTATCCCTATAATATATTTTTAGTAACAGCGGCCATGTTGTTTGGTCTTCAGACTCCTCAGATACAATTTTGAAACTACATACCTTGGTAATGATCCAGGACAAGTTTGGTTTAAATTGGCCCAATAGTTTAAGAGGAGAAGACTTTTGAAAAAAAGTTTACAATGGACGGACGGACGCCAAGTGATGGCAAAAGCTCACCCTGGCATAGCCAGATGAGCTAAAAATCACTTTCTGATTTTTCTAAAAATGAAAGGAAGCTTTCTTTGGTCAAGTCCAATCTTGAGTATCAAAATCATTAAAATCCCTGAAGGCAATCTTTAGTTATCATAAGACAGAGCTCAAAATATGCACTTTTTCATATAAAAACAAAGTTTTTTCCCAAAAATCATTTTCAGATTTTCTCAAAAATGAAAGGGAGCATCCTTTGGTCAAGTTCCATGTTGAGTAAAAAAATCATTTAAATCGGTGGAGGCAATCTTGAGTTATGGTATGACAAAGAAAACGCTGACTGACGGACAGACGGACGGACAGGCTGATTTCTATAGGGCGCTGCTATTTCATGGCAGGGCCCTAAGCCCCTAATTACTCTTATCAGTTCAACATTTTTTTGCCCTCTAAATGGCCACTCTAGGGAGATGGCATTTAAATGTATATTTGGGAATTTTTAATTGACAAAACTTGAATTTGTGGGATTTGTATTATGCATCTTTAGTTTGATTTGTCACCTGATACATTTGCTTATTTGGCTTAATTTTGTAAATTTTTTAAAATTATAATTAGACAGAGGCAACTGAACTTGTTTGAGGTGATCATGATATAAATTAACAGTTGCTACCTTTCAGAAGCACAATGCATTGAAAATTTCGATTGGGGACTGCAGAAAATTGATCGGTATTCCATGGAACACTTGTGTCGCCTGCACTACAGAAGAGCCATCTTTGGTCCAGTGAAGCTCTAAAATATGCAAAACAAGGGATCTGTGAGCCAATGCTCACTAGCAATATCCCCACTCTCAACTTCAAGCATCTAATGACCTAACTAAGTTGGTAAACAAAATGTAGTTCCTCACAAGTCTTAAAATGCATCCCACAATATGGCAGGACTATACAAAGCTTCTGGCAAAATTTCAAGTTTGTATCTTTACTAGTTGCAGAGAAAAGCCTGATGATACCGGTAGTGATGTAGGTCAGAAAGAATAATAAAAATTGACGAAGTCGGTAAACAGGAAGTAGTATCCTGACAGGTTTAAAATGCATCCCAATATATGGCATGACTATACAAAGCTTTTGACAAAATTTCAAGTTTGTATCATTTACCATTGCAGAGATAAGCTTGACAAAAGTTGTGACGGACGGACGGAATTTTGAAAAATTGACCAAGTTGGTAAACAGGAAGTAGTACCCCGAAAGGTCTGAAAATGCATCCCACAATATGGCATGACTATACAAAGCTTCTGAAAAAATTTCAAGTTTGTATCATTGACCATTGCAGAGAAAAGCTCGACGAAAGTTGTGACGGACTGAGAGACGGGCGGACGGACGGAATTTCGAAAAATTGACTAAGTCTCTAAACAGGAAGTAGTATTCCCACAGGTCTGAAAATGCATCCCATATTAAAGCTAAACTATATAAAGCTTCTTACAAAATTTCAAGTTTGTATCATTATCCATTGCAGAGAAAAAGCTTGATGAAAGTTGTGACGGACGGAATGACGGACAAGGGTAAAACAGTATACCCCCTTCTCCTTCGGAGCGGGGGTATAATTAAAATTTTACTTATAATGTGAATGTCTAGGAGAAAAACATATTCTGCAAATTGGTTAAGAATATGAATTACAGTTTTGAAGACTTGCAGATTAACAATCCGATTTAACATATGAGCTAAGTGGCTTGGCAATCCTCTAGAATCAGTAAAAAAAATCTAAGTATAATGTGCATAACCATACCTGATATACAACATATAATGAAAATTTGGTTGGAATCTGACAGACAGTTGTGTAGGAGTTGAAGATTAAAACCCAAATTAACAAATGAGCTATTTTGGCTCTGTTAACCTCTTTAATCTGTAAAATCAAAATTTTAAATATCGGGTGCGCAACTATATCAAGTAATCAATGTATTCTGAAAGGCTGGTTGGAATATGATTTATAGTTTTGAAGGAGTTCCACATAAACAGAATTAACAAATGAGCTATTCTGGCTCAGTGAACCTCTAAAACTGCAAAATCAAAATTTCAAGTATCAGATGCACAACTACATTAGGTGAACAACATATCCTGCAAGTTTGGAATCAGACTTATAGTTGTGATGGAATTGGGGATTAACAAACCAGATTATCAAATGAGCAATTTTGGCTCTGTGAACCTCTAAAATCTGTAAAATAAAAATTCTAAGTATAAGGTGCACAACTACATTAGGTGAACAATCTATCCTGAAAGTTTTGTTGGAATCTGACTAGCAGTTTTGAAGGAATTGCGGATTCAAAACCAACAGACTCACAAATGAGCAATTTTGGCTCTGTGAACCTAAAAAATCTGCAAAATCAAAATTCTAAGTATCAGGTGCACAACTACACCAGTTGAACAACATATCCTGAAGATTTGGTAGGAATTGGACAAGTGGTTTTGAAGGAGTTGTGGATTCAAAAACTGTTGGGACGCCGCAGGACGACGACGACGCATAGTAATCCCTATGTGTCGACTCTGCTTACAGCAGGCGACACAAAAAGTGATAAGATACAAAATCTGTAGTCTTTTTTTCTCTGACCTGGTTACTAATTTCAAACAACCTGACGTTTGCCATTTGCAATTTTGTTGATTGATTGATTGAATATTGTTTAACGTCTACTCAGCAATATTTCAGCTATATCAAGACGAGAACAAGTTTGTTAATAAATAATCACTTTGGGGTATGGAAAGGGCCATGGGACGGGAAATTCAGATCGCCACTGGTAAAGTAGGGTGAAATCGAAAAGGGCTGAGAATTTAGCCTTGTAGCCGATCACCTACAGACCACTCATTCTTTAATGTGCAGATAGCGTGGCATTTCTTCCAACACGTGGACCCGAGTTTACATCCCATCCAAAAGATGGGTTGTGTATTTATTCATCCCGCACTACCACAGAATGGGTCCTATTTCTATATCCCGGGGTTCCCTCGGGGTCCTCTGTTAGGAAGACTCATACTCCAAGCTCAGAGGATGTTGCGGGCCTATTCATAAGCCGGGACCGCGCAGGGCGGGCAATTTTGTTGACAAACAGAGGACTGTTTTTACCGGATTTGGCAATATTTACACAAAACATAAGAACAATTAACATTTCATGCACAATTGAAATGTTTTTCTTTAAATTAAGTGTCATTACTTGTGAGAAAGTGCAAACAGGATCGTTTTGATTATTGAATATGGGAAAATATGACCATGATTCCAAGCAAAGTAAATTTCATTTATCATCCTTGGAAATAAGTTTAGTTAGCCCACCCACTCTCAGAAATTTCTTAAAAGTTTTATCACTACTAATTGGGGAAAAAAAACAGGTTAATTGTCATTTGGAATGTTGTCGATATTCCGAGATGAGTGAAAAATCCCAGCATTCTTAGCATACACGTCTGAAAATTAAGAACTTGAGTACAAGATGTCTTTACACAGATGCCCCCACCAATCAATTTATTGCAAAAGATAATATAAGTCTGTCCGAGTCAATACCCTATCTACAATGGACACCCTTCATTTGAATCCCCTACCACTTCAGTTGACTTCCCTATACTGGAGCTATACCATAGAAATGTTCTCTTCTCTAGGGAGGAATGACTTCAAAATTTTTGGAAGTTATTTAATACTGTGATGCACCCATTAAATACGAATGGTACAATATTAGTAGTTCACCATGCAGTGGAGTACAAGAAATGCTCTCTACTCTAGGGAGGAATGACTTCAAAATTTTTTTGAAGTTATTTAATACTGATGCAGGTGAAGTACAAAAATAGATGATAATGAAAATCTATGAAAAATGACATGTTCAAAACACTTCTCTAGGGTGAACTTGTGTTATCATAACAAAACCATAACCATTTGCAGATTTTGTGCAATTCAAGGTCAATAACACTGGAATGCAAAAACTTGTGGAGAAATGGAAATATTCCTGTAATTAATAGTTAAAATGTTTACAAAGTATGACAAGAATAGAATTCCTGGGTCCCCCGCCACTCATGCAATATACTAGTATACTGTATATGAAATTGCAATATTTTCAAACATTCTGGGCAGTTCCAAAATTAAATATGTGGGGATACAAAAAGGATCAACCACAGCAGATGTTCAAACTTGACCAAGGTATTATTGGTATTAACATTTGGTATAAATTTCATGAAAATCTGTCAAAATTATTTGCCATGAGAGCGCTTACAAGATCAATTTTTGGATTAAACGGTGTCGTTATTTTGGTCAAAGTCCAGTACCTCCGTCAAAAAGTCTCGACCAAAACTGATCTTCGAACTCGACCAAGGTATTAATAGTAAACATTTGGTATAAATTTCATGAAAATCCATTAAAATTTGTAGGCATGAGAGTGCTTACAAGGTAAATTTTTGGATAAAACAGTCATTATTTTTTGTCAAAGTCCCAAAACTCAATCAAAAAGTATCGTTCAAACTTGACCAAGGTTTCAGTAGTATTAACATTTGGTATAAATTTCATGAGAATCTGTCAAAATTTGTAGCCATGACAGCATTTAAAAAGCCAATTTTTGGCTAAAACAGTGTCGTTATTTTGGTGAAAGTCCCATTACTCCGTTAAAAAGTATCGACTTGAAGGCATGAGAGGGTTTACAAGAAAGTGTGACAGACGGACACACGGACGCCTGGCTTTTTGATAACCCCCGCTCCGAGTTGCAGCGGGGGACAAAAACTACTTCAAAGCACGAACTTAAAGTATCAACTAGAAACGGTAAACTTTGTACACTTAATATAATTCTTCAGCAATAACTGTGGAAGGCAACAACTGATCACATTTAAATCAAACTTGACCTGTATCAATGAGCAGCATGTTCGCGTATTATTACCTTTCTTAAAGGTGAATTAACTTGTCCAGAGGCCATCAAATTTAGAGGAATCGCAAAATTCAAGGAAAATAACTCTGAAATTGAAACCCATCACAGTGATTGTGAAAATTCAACTTAACCTGTATTTAATAGGAACACACTAATAACTTTTCAAAACTTCAAAACCAAACAAAGTTAACATCAAGTTACCAAAGTGTGATACCCAAAATTTTACAAATCCTCCGATAAAATGCAGGTCAATCCCATTTCCAGTCCAACAAACACAACAGTAAAACTAAATTTGCATTCTCAGTACAATTGGAACTCCAAACTTTTTGTTCGACTTTACTGGAGAGAGAAAACAACTCCCTTTAGAGTGTATATATACCTGACCCTCCACCTCCGCCTCCACTTGGACAGTCTCTAGAAATGTGTCCTTCCTCTCCGCACTTAAAACAACCCTTCTTTCCTGAAAAAATGATAATCACAAAATTCAGCAAATGACTTACCTAAACTTTCGTCAGGTTGGATCCACTATAAAAATGTTCTCGGGTTCCACTAACTAGAGGCTCCCAGGAGCCTGTATTGCTCACCTGGCATTCAGTTGCCACAATCAAGCTAACATTGCAAGTTATACAGTTGAACTTTAGTCTCTCAAACTTTGGTAGCTCAAACACCACCAATATCTTGAACTGTATTTGAAGTCTGATGGTGTTTTACTATATTTCTTTGTTGTGTTTTTTTTTTGGGACAAAAACGTACTTGCTAAGGACCACTTTCAACACCAGGTTTGAAGTTGAGACATAATTTTGTAAATGGCGGTCAACAATAATTTTTAAAACCATTTTTTTTAAGTTACCACATCAATATTTATTTGGAAACCAAATTTCATTGAAATAGGACAATGTTGAATTTTCCGGCCTTTTTTTGGTGGCCATTTTGAAAATGGCCGTCAACAAACAATTTTTAACATCAGTTTTGAATTCACAACATCAATATCTATTTGGAAACCAAATATTGAAATCGGACAATGTTGAAAACAATCAGAAAACAGAACATAGGTAATCAACGATTACAAAGTTCGCCTCGTTATGGCACATGGACACAGAAACCCTATTTTGCCAGGGTGCTCATTTACCATACCTTATAATAAGAAAAAGAAGGGAAACGGGGAATGTGTCAAAGAGACAACGACCCTAAGGGGAGCAATAACAACTCAAAGCCACCATAAGATCTTCAATGAACGGTGAGGAAACCCCACACCCATGTATATGCATGTAAACAAAGGCTAGAAGATCTTACCATGTACAGTAACCGAGACCTGAATTCCGACATAAACGGTAAAGTGACCTAATTTTGCTTGGATGCCTACCTACCCCCAAAGATGCATGCACATGCAAGGTTAGATGATCCTACCATGTACAGTTACTTAGATATGAACTCGAACATAAATTTGAATGCAAGTCGATCATGCGGAAAATATAGGTCAAAGTGACCTAATTTTACCTGGATGCTGACCTACTGCCAAAGATGCATGCACATGCAAGGTAAGATGATCCTTCCATGTACAGTTACTTAGATCTGAACTTGGACATTAACTTTAATGTAAGTCAATCATGCGGAAAATATAGGTCAAAGTGACCTAATTTAGCCTGGATGCTGACTTACCCCCAAAGATGCATGCACATGCAAGGTAAGATGACCCTACCATGTACAGTTACTTAGATCTGAACTCAAATAAACTTGAATGTAAGTCACTCATGTGGAAAATATAGGTCAAAGTGACCTAATTTTACCTGGATGCTGACCTACTGCCAAAGATGCATGCACATGCAAGGTTAGATGATCCTACCATGTACAGTTACTGAGATATCAACTCGGACCTAAAATTAAATGAAAGCCAGCCAAGCGGAAAATATAGGTCAAAGAGACCTCATTTTCCTGGAGGGTGTGAGTTAGCCCAAGATGCATCTGTACACAAAGTTTGATGACCCTACCCTTCATAGTTACCAAGATATATACCTAAATGCGGACGCAGACGCGGACGAAGACGCGGATGCCGGGGTACTCCAGTAGTCCCCCTCAACTTCGTTGAGGCGAACTAAAAATGGCAGTCAACAAACAATTTTCATCACCCGTTTTGAAGTAGTGACACCAATATCCACTTGGAAACCAAATTTCATTGAAATCGGACAATGTTGAATTTTCCTGCCTTTTTTGGCAGCCATTTTAAAATGTCAGTCAACAAACAATTTTTAACATTGGTTTGAATTTGCAACATCAATACCTATTTGGAAACCAAATTCCATTGAAATTGGACAATGTTTAATTTTCCCGCCTTTTTTGGCGGTCATCAAACAATTTTCAGCATCTGTTTTGAAGTCGCAACATCAATATCCACTTGAAATCGGACAATGTTGAATTTTCCCGCCTTTTGTGGAAGCCATTTTGAAAATGGCTGTAAACCAACAATTTTTAACATTGGTTTGAATTTGCGATATCAATACCTATTTGGAGACCACATTCCATTGAAATTTAGACAGTGTTGAATTTTCTGACCTTTCTGGCGGCCATTTTGAAAATGGCAGTCAACGAAAAAATTTTATACAACAGTTTTGAAGTCGCAACAACATAGCAAACATTTTAGCAATTTACACTTAACCTTCATCTTCTCTTGTTATGGAAATAAGATGACAAAATATTGACAAAATATGAAAAATTCCATGAAAAAGGGCAACAACTCCTACAAGGGTTTTTGGATTTTCTTAAAAATTTCAGGATGGGTAGATCTTGATATGCAGAACCTTTTTGCAATTTACACTTGACCTCTATCTGTTACACATGTTGAAATAAAAAATAAAATAAATTAAAACTTAGAAAATTTTATGGCAAAAAGGGCATTAACTCCAACATGAGTTTTTGGATTTTCTTTAAAATTGCAGGGCTGGTAGATCTCAACATGCTGATTATTTTTTATTATTTCCCCCCGCTAAGATATATGACTTTCCCATATACATAGCTGGGTTCAGTGGTATAGCATTATTACATTAATGTGCAAACTTGCCTTTTCTCCAGACAACCATGCAATAAAGGGCTACGCCGAGCACAGCATGATACGACCGCAGCATGTCGACCACTGAAATTTCAACAAAAGTAGTTTAAAGTGAATGTGGACACAGCAAAGAGCTTGACACAGATATTAGCTGGAAACATAATAGGGAAAAAATCAACCCTTTTAATCACTTACTGATAAAAAACCGAAAGAGCTTTGCAAAATATGTACTATCAACTAAAACTTTCATCCATAGAAATTCAAAGAAAAAAATTCCACCGAAATCGGATGAAAAATAAAGATTTGACACATTTAGAAAATTTGCAATTTTGGCTCCTTTGACCCCTTGTAGCTCGGAAACGGTAAGAGCCATGCCAAATCCGTTGATTATTACTGAAAGCTTAGATCAAGAGGAATAAAAAAAAAAATCCCATTGAAATCCAATGAAAAATAAAGATTTGACATATTTAGAATTAAGGGCTTCGCGGAGCGCAGCATGATACGACCGCAGCATGTCGAATACTGAAATTTGAACAAGTGTAATTCAAAATGAATGAGGACACAGTAAAGAGCTTGATACAGTAATTAAATGGACACAATAATGAGCTTGAATCAGTTGCAATTTTGGCCCCTTTGGCCCCTTTAGCTCAGAAACGGGAAAAGCTATGCCAAATTTGTTGACTTACTACTGAAAGCTTATATCAAAAAGAATCCAAAGAAAAAAATCTGATCGAAATCCAATGAATAATAAGGATTTCAAATATTTCGAAAAATTACAATTTTGGCACCTTTGACCCCTTGTAGCTCGAATACGGTAGGAGCTACGCAAAATAGGCTGCCATACCACTGACAGCTTACATCAAGAGGAATCCAAAGAAAAATAAAGGGCTACGCCGAGCGCAGCATGATACGACCGCAGCATGTCGACCACTGAAATTTCAACAAAGGTAGTTTAAAGTGAATGTGGCTGCCATACTACANACTACTGACAGCTTACATCAAGAGGAATCCAAAGAAAAAAAATTCTATTGAAATCCGATGAAAAATTAAGATTTCACATATTTCGAAAATTTGCAATTTAGGCCCCTTTGGTCCCTTGTAGCTCGAAAACAGTAAGAGCTACACAATCTCGGTTGCCATACTACTGAAAGCTTATATCGAGAAGAATTCAAAGAAAAAAATCCCATCGAAATCTGATGAAAAATAAAGATTTCAAATATTTCGAAAATTTGCAATTTTGGCCCCTTTGACCCCTTGCAGCTCGGAAACGGTAAGAGCTATGCAAAATCCGTTGACATACTACTAAACGCTTATATCAAGAGGAATTCAAAGAAAAAAACCCAATCGAAATCCGATGAAAAATAAAAATTTTAGGTAATCTGCAAATTTGCACTTTTGTCCCCATTTGGCCCCTCATAGCTCGGAAAAGAAAGAAATTGTCAAAAATCTGATGGTGCACCTCTATGTTTATTTTCAAAAGGAATCCATTGCAAAAAACTGCATCAAAAGCGGACTAAAATAAATAAAATAAAATTTTTGAAAATCGCCCCTTTTGGGCCCCATTTATCTCCTGAACNATACATGCGACATATTTAGAAAAATTGCATTTTTGGCCCCTTTGACCCCTTGTAGCTCAGAAACGGTAAGACCTACAAAAAATCCATTGACATAATACTGAAAGCTTAGCTCAAGAGGAATCCAAAGAAAAAATCCCATCGAAATCCCATGAATAATAAAGATTCGACATATTTAGAAAAATTGCAATTTTGGCCCCTTTGACCCCTTGTAGCTCNGGCCCCATTTATCTCCTGAACAGTACATGCCACATAAAATCCGTTGACATACTACTAATAGGAAATTTAATTAGGAACACAACGCAAGAAACCCCATCAAAATCCAATAAATAATAAATATTCTACAGCCAAATATGTGAAAAACACCCAATTATACCCTTTTTGGCCCCTTTTTTGAAAACGGGAGGGGCCCAAATGTCCAAAACCCACCCCAGCCTTCCTTTTGTGCCAAGGAACATTGTGGTAAAATTTCATAAGGATTGGTCAACTGGAACTTAAGTTATTTATCAAAAACAAAAGTGTCTACAGACGACGCCGGACGACAATGACGACGACGACGCCGGTTGACAACAGCGCCATACCATTATACGACCTCAAATTTTTTTTAGGTCGTATTAAAAATAGCAATTTTGGCCCCTTTGACCCCTTAAATCTCTGAAACGGTAAGAGCTACACAAAATCTGTTGCATATTACTGAAAGCTTAGATCAAGAGGAATCCAAAGAAAAAAATCCCATCGAAATCCGATAAAAAATAAAAGATTTGACATATTCAGAAAAATTGCATTTTTGGCCCCTTTGACCCCTTGTAGCTCTGAAACGGTAAGAGCAACGCCAAATCCATTGACATATCACTGAAAGCTTAGGTCAAGAGGAATCCAAAGAAAAAAATCCCATTGAAATCCGATGAAAAATAAAAATTCTACATAATCTGCAAATTCGTAATTTTGGCCCCTTTGACCCCTTGTAGCTCGGAAACGGTAAGAGCTATGCCAAATCCCTTGACATACTATTGAAAGCTGAGATCAAGAGGAATCCAAAGAAAAAAAATCCCATAAAAATTTTACATAATCTGCAAATTCGCAATTTTGGCCCCTTTCAGACCCTCATAGCTGGGAAAGGAAACAAGTTATCGAAAATCTAATAGTTGAGTGCCATATTAATTTTTCACAAGAAATCCATTGAAAAAAACTGCATCAAAATCGGACTTAAAATAAAAAAAAAATTTTTGAGATTTGCCCATGTTGGGCCCCATTTATCTAGTGAGCCGTACATGCTAGGTGAAATCCGTTGGCATACTCCAGATTGGAAATTTCCTCAGGAGCATACTGTAACAAACCCCATCAAAATCCAATAAATAAGAAAGCTTCTACAGTCAAAAATGTGAAAACACCCAATTTCACCCCTTTTTCTGAAAAGGGTGGGGCCACCAACTCAAAATTAAAACCTCTGTTTACGTGTGTGCCAAGATACATCATACTATAATTTCATGATGATCCGTCCACTAGAAGCAAAGTTATGCTGTCCACAGACACCGACAACACCATACCATTATACGACTGGTACGCTGTGATACGGGTACTTAAGCAAAAATATCAAAAAGTAGCCACAACTTTTACGAATTTTGATGAATCAATCTGAAAAATAGCAGGTGCACAGGTTTATGATACTTACCATTCTGACAAAATTTGAAAAAGGATTCCAATGGAATTTCTGAAATAAGCTTCGGACAAATTTTTGATATAGATTCCATGAGGGAAAATCCAAATGATGTGATAACTTTTTTAACAAGAGTTGTCAGAAGACAACATAGCTCGCCGGGGATTCCAGTAACCTCAATGCACAATAAATTCCAAAGTAATAGAAAGCTCTTTTTACAAGAAAGTCATATATCAAATATAAACACCCAATCACTAAACAACTTAATTCAATAAGCAAGTTTATGGTTTTTTAAAAAATTGCCCTCAGGGCAACCTCAAGGTCAAAATGTCTACAACTATGATACCATCAGATAGCTCTCATCACAAGAAAGTCACATACCAAATATGTACACAATATCACTAGACAACTTAATTCTAGAAGCAAGGTTAAAGTTTTTAAACAAGTGTGGACCCAAATTGATGTCTCGCCCGTCCCTACTTGGTCGCAAAACTGATGTGAAAACTCAAACTGACTAATTCAGAAAACTTAACATGTTGGCTGACAAAAGCAATATAGCATATTGTTATATATAACCAAAAACCAAAATGCAAAATATCAGTGACCTACCATTGATATAGATACTGGAGAACCAAACATGTTCACTAGACCGTGAAAATGAGGTCAAAACCAAACAAAGTCAAAATCCAGTTACCAAAGTGTGTACCACAATTTCTATAAAACCTGATAAAATGCAGGTAAATCCCATTTCCAGTCCAACAAACGCAACAGTAGAACTAAAGTTGCATTCCTAGTACAATTGGAACTCCAAACTTTTTGTTCGACTTTACTGTAGAGAGAAAACAACTCCCTTCAGAGTGTATATATACCTGACCCTCCACCTCCGCCTCCACTTGGACAGTCTCTAGAAATGTGTCCTTCCTCTCCGCACTTAAAACAACCTTTATTTCCTGAAATATTGATAGTTACAAGATGCTACAGTATAAACAAAGATAGAGATGAGTGTTTCTTCATCAGAATACTGTACATTAACTGAATTTCATCGAGTGAATTAAGTCAACTGGAAGCTCAATGGCTGCACCTGTATGGCTAACCTGAAGAAATACTTCTATGCAGTGCCCATATATAAATGATTTCTTATGAGCTCCAGAGACACATAATCTGAAAATAATATGCTTAAATCAACATTCCTTTTCACAATATAACCAGGGATGATTTTAGTGACAAACTGGGCACAAACTAAACCAGAAGTCAAATATCACTATACAATGAAATAATCGTAATGAACAATTCTATACTGTCAATATCTGAAATGTGATAAAAGAGGAGCAGAACCATCCCTGTATAACCAACAAGCTTGCAAAGCCCCATTTGGAATTTTACAGATTAAACAATTTACTGAGATAGCAAATTTAAACAAATTAGTGATATGGCAAGTTCTTTTCAAGACAAGAATCTTTATTCTCATAAACCAAATAATACAGTGGTAAAGAGAAATACACAGAGCTCAGGCATGCACTTACATAACAAATACATTTTTATAAACACTTTATACAGTACATCCAGTCACTTACTGCAGATCATTTCGGAAGAGAGGTTTTCTGGCAAAATCTGGTCTTTTAGGTAACACACTATGGGTTGGAGGACTCACAAGACCATGAAACTGAGGTCAAAGACTAAAGCCATATAAATCAAATTTCTGACTAGAGTTATATACAAATCCATGCATATACAAAGCATTACTGTAAACTGGGATTTTTTGCAGCAGTTTTATTTTGTCATTTTCATGGTAATGAATGAAACCCGATAATGTCATGAATATTTTGATGCAATATGGTGATTTAATCGCTCAACTGACAACCGCGAAGTAAAGACTGCGCGAAATGAAATTAATTTTGAAAACCGTGAAAGAGACTGCACAAAAATTTCCCAGTTTACAGCAGTGTCTATATGATTTCACTATACTACGCAGTGAGTTAAAAGCACTAAGTTAGTTTTGCACTTAAGGTTATATAAATATCGGATTCATTTGACTTCATTTTAATGACTAAAACAACAATACATTAAACAGTACGCAAAAGACAAACATGAAATTTGATGAAGACTATAGACTAGAGGCTCAGAGACTGAACCTGTGCCGCTCACCTGACAAAATGGTTCTTTGCCATGCATTACCAAAAATTATGTTTTTTTTTACCAATGAGGTGAAATGTTTAGCTATGTTCTCCATTAGGACCACTGTTTTTTGTCTGATCCTATTGAAATGAACAATTTTTGCAAAGGACCTTCTATACATGTAGTTAAATTTGCATGATTAGTTTCAGAGATGATGATTAAAAGGAGGGTTATCTCATTCCTGGGTCCAATGTTGAACTATGTTCTGCACTGGAGGCCATGTTTTTTGTCGGATCGAAATGAAATGAGCAATTTTTGTACATACTTACTGTAAAGATTGGTTGAATTTGCTTCAGTGGTATCAGAGGAGAAGATGAAAATGTTATTTTTCCTAAGGGTCCAATGTAAAATATGTTCTGGATGGCAGCCATGTTTTTTGGGGATCGTAAAATTTTCGGCAATCTGTGAAGGACCTTCTATATATCATTCCTGTAAAATTTGGTTCAATTTGCTTCAGGAGATAGCAAATATATGCTTTTCCCATAGGGTCCCATGTTTTAAAACTATGTTCTGCAATGGCAGAAATGTTTTTTTAGCTTATAGGAAAAATTTCAGCAATCTTCATAAAGGACCTTCCATACATCATTCATGTAAACTTTGATTCAATTTACTTCATTAGCTTCAAAGGAGATAGCAAATATATGCTTTTTCCCATGGGGTCTCATGTTAAACTATGTTCTGCCCTGGCAGCCCTGGTTTTTGGTGGATCAAAAAAATTACGGTAATCTTAGTAAAGGATCCTCCATACACCATTCCTTTAAACTTTTATTCAATTCTCTTCAGTAGCTTCAGAGGAGTAAGTCAATATTATATGCCTTTTCACATCTGTCCAATATTAAACTATGCCCTGTGCTGGCAGCCACGTTTTTTGCCGGATCAGAAAAATTTGGGCAAACTAAGCAAAGGACCTTCCATACATTATTCCTGTAAAGTTTGGTTCAATTTGCTTCAATAGCTTCAGAGGAGATAGCAAATATAAGCTTTTCCCATAAGGTCCCATGTTAAGCTATGTTTTGGGCTGGCAGCCATGTTTTTTAGCGGAATGGAAAAAAATTTCGGCAATCTACGTAAAGGAGCTCCCATAAATCGTTCTTGGAAAGTTTCGTTCAATTTGCTTCTGTAGCTTCAGAGGAGATAGCCAATATATGCTTTTCCCATAGGGTCCAATGTTAAACTATGTTCTGTGCTGGCAGCCATGTTTTTTAGGGGATCGGAAAAATTTCAGCAATCTACATAAAGGAGCTCCCATACATCATTCCTGTAAAGTTTCATTCAATTTGCTTGAGAGGAGATAGCAATATATGCTTTTCCCATAGGGTCCCATGTTTAACTATGTTCTGTGCTGGCGGCCATGTTTTTTTTAACAGATTGGAAATTTCGGTAATCTAAGTAAAGGACCTTCCATACATCATTCCTGTAGTTTGGTTCAATTTGCTTCGGTAGCTTAGGAGATATCAAATATATGCTTTCCCCATAGGGTCCCATGTTAAACTATGTTCTGCGCTGGTGGCCAAGTTTTTTGGTGGATCGGAAAAATTTCTGCATGCAAACTAAGTAAAGAATCTTCTATACAGCATACAATACGAACCACGGCCATGACGGCAATCAGAAAAAGCAAAAAGTTTGATGAGAACTTTGACTAACGATATTAACCACGGCAGAACAGACACTTGTTTCATAAGAAATATCAGTCCTGTGCACAACAGTCACTAGAATCCGATGGAAACCTTAAATATAAATGACACCAACCAACGAAGGGCAAGCACGTTCCATGAAATTGTGCTATTTGTATTCTGTTGAGTACAGGGTTTCATTGGTAACATCTACGATAAAATCTGGTAATTCAGAGAAATAAAATTTGATCGGTAATTATAAATATAAGATTTTCGGGCGGAACGGAAAAACAAAATAAAATAAAATTGTATTGGTTAAGGCAAATAAAAGAATTTCAGTCGCAACAAATTTATACAGTCGGTCGGCTGAGGGCAAACAAACAATATTTTAATTTAGGCCTAAGTTTGGTTCAGTTTTGTCCAGTTGTTTCAGAAGAGATAGCCAAAATTTGCATTTTCCAATAGAGTCCAATGTTTAACTATGTTCGGCCCTGGCAGCCATGTTTTTTGGCGGATCAGAAAATTTCTGCTATCTTTGTGAAGGACCTACCATACATCATTCCTGTAAAGTTTGGCTAAAATTGGTCTAGTGGTTTCAGAGGAGATAGTCAAAATGTGAAAAGTTTACGGACAACGAAGACCAACACCAAGTGATGACAAAAGCTCACCTGGCCAAAAAAAGGAACGACTACAAATTAGCTTATCAGTTGCCTCCCTTTATCAGGGGTTACAATTTTTTTCAGAACCTTACTGGTCCAGGACTTGTAGCTCAAAGAAATTCACTGGTCCTGACCAAATTTTCAGAGGTCCGTACAGACTTGCCCAAAATTTGAAGTAAGTCCGAGACCACAATTTTTGATCATTTCCCATAGGGTAACATATTAACTTTTATCAAGGATTTAATAAAAATTCTATGCTGAAAGTTAATTATTTTTATCTATACCAATTCATCTTTGACTGGTATCATATATAAAATTCACAAACTTCTACCAGATCCTTTTTCCTTGACAGCAAACAACATTAAAGTACCAAAATT
>MJUU01012760.1:93631-104098 GCA_002080025.1 Modiolus philippinarum | reverse complement strand
AAAAAAAAAAAAAAAAAAATTCCTTACTCTGTCTACCTGTTCATATAATAATGATTTTTGTGATACATTACATTTGAAGCCTGTTCTTGCACTGAGCGCAGAAAAAAATAGAGAAATTCATATAAATGACCAAAAAAATGCACCAAAAACGCTAGGAACAATATTCGAAGGACAATGAGAACAGGTAAGAAGAAAACTGAACTCGGGCCTGGATGTCATATTACTACAGTTACGATCGGTCATTACTTACAAACGTTATAAGTAACTTACGACCAATGTTACGACTCACAACTTTTGATAAAACCACTGAACACGAAATGACATCATGTTGATCAACTTTAGTTTTACGCTTATATCATCGATAGGGATTTCCCGTTGCTGTCAAGCGCGAAGAAGATCAGTCTTCAATGCGGTTGAAAGAAAGTAAGGATCAATCTATATATGTTTTCAAAGATTATAATTGAGTTGGATCAATGAAAAAGTAAACAACGTGAAACGTGAAGTAAATCATTTCTCTGATTTTTCACTGATCCATCGGACTTTTTGAATGGTGTTATGCACTGGTCCGCAGTTTAAATACCCAGGTCCCGGACCTCGGACCAGTGGATTTGTTAACCCCTGCTTTATATGGAATTGATCAATTTCAAATTAAAATTGTCTTTCCTTGTGAACAACGCATACAACATAAATATCAATATATTTGTTTTCATTTAACCCTAATAATTTCCAGCATGATATAACCAAATCTGTGCAATATCAAATTATAGTTGATATAGTTACAATAAAGTCAAAAGTAGTATACAAACCTCCACCTCCGCTGGGACACTCTCTGGACATATGTCCCTCCTCCCCACACTTAAAACATCCTTTATTTCCTACCAGAAACAAAAATTTTATACATCCATGATTAGAAATTACACATAACATACTATAATTTATTTTGAAATTTGCGAAAATATCCAATTGTACAGTAGTATAATTTTGACTGCAAAATTAAGATATTTTAAGATAAGGGTAAATGCATACTACAATATAGCCTCTGGAATATGTAGTTGACTACAGACTGAAGTTAGTGAGCCGTAAAATTCAACAATAGTTATCAAGTAGATGAAATTGCATGACACTTGCAATTTTCCAAAATATTGACTATGGTTTGGTTCTATATGCAGGGCTCTTATACATCAGGGCATTTCACATCCAAACTTCTATGAAAATATGATTTACAAAGCGCATAAATTCAAAAATTGTCCTTCAAAACTTATTAATCCGTTGAACAAACTTATTCATATAAAGGATATAAATACAGCATTGTTGTTAAATCTTTACTTCTGGTTTTTGTTGGCAAAAATATTGATCATTTCCTAAATGCTTTACACCATAACTAAATTTAAACAATTTTTCATATTGGCAGTATTTGGCATTGCACAATATCATGTTCTTCTTTCATAATTGATGATGTTGTTATACCAAATCTATTTAGAAGTATTTCAATTGAAATTTCATATGTAAGAAGGCTTGATATCATAGTCGACGGAAATTATGTCCTTAGCTAGCTGTCAGTAACTGTGAGCATTTGTCCGGACAGTACCTGTATGTATTGTCTTCATGTTTTAGGTACTTCATTGTAAGGGTACTCGTCTTGATAAGTTGGGACTTTTTTCTAGTTTGATTTTACTGTGAGTCTCTTTGTATATTTATTTTTAGCCATTCACCACACATAGGGGGAGGGTTTGGATCCAAGAAAACGAGTTTAACCCCACCGCAATTTTTGCGCCTGTCCCAAGTCAGGAATATGTTGGTCATTGGCTTGTCCTTGTCTTCTTATAAAATTTTAGTTTCTTGATATTTGGGTTATTGGATGGGTTTGTTTCCATTGATTTATTCACTTTTTTACCTTTTCGGGGCCACTTAGGGCTTACTATATGGTGTGAGGTTCCTCACTGTGTTGAAGACCATATGGTGACCCCTAGATGTTTTGTTATTGTCGTTTTAACCTGGATATGGGATGTTGTCTCCTTGACATTTACCCCATTTCCTTTCTTTTTCATATGATATTTTAAGTTAGCATTAGAGTTTCTTCTATCAAGTAATCCTTGACTGATGGTCAAGGCCCCAGTGACTTCCTTGAAAGGAATCTGTTGCTTACAAATACAAGTACATTTATAATGGTTGTTATGTGATTAACCACTTCCCATCATGTATCCACATACCATAAAGGTGCTATAGTACTAAACCATCAAATTGGGACCAATGGTGAAAATTCAGCTACCCAAGATGGGCATATCAACTCCAGGATATTCCTGGCCACCTAGGGCCAAAATGCTTTAAAATCTTACCTGATCCACCACCACCTCCACCTCCACTACCACCAAAACCTCCACCCCTGAAAAAATACATACTTGTTATTATAACCTCCAGGTTAAACTTTTAATCTGTTTAATTAATATGTTTGTATATTTGTTCACACATGCCTGTATGAACTGTATTTGTATATGTGTTTTATGTTCTCTGTAAAATTTGTTTAGAGAAATAAAGTATTCTTATTATTCCGACTATTATTAGACATGGTTAGGCAGGGATTCGTTTAACTATTCAAAAAACAATTTTATGTGTGCGTCAAGTAAATTTATGTACAGGTATGCCTTGCCCAAGACAGTGCTGTCATCTTGAAATGTGCTAGGGTCGTTAGGTCGGCAAGAATTTTTTTGTTTTGCTTAGTATTTTTCGTCAATTGAATTGTTTGTGTGTCATTGCTGTATTTCCAGTATTTAGTCATACTGCTAAAAGAGGAAGTGTAATCTGACAAGTAAAAAAGGCCGATTTGACAACAGGAGTCGGGAGTCCTGTGATTGAAACAAATCTTTGTGCATTTTTTTATTGAACAAGATTGCTACGCGTAGCTATGTCCCCCGCCGCTGCAGTCAAGTCGATAAAGTCCCATTTCTAATGTACAATTTTGCAAATCAAAATGGCGGCAGGATATGATCAACTGCATAAGGTGGCAAACAGCCAAGCAAAATTTCAGCAAAATCCCTTAATTGGATTATGACGATATGTGTCCGCAGTCTTCCTATGTTGTAGTATGCATTAAGTCAATATAGTCCCATAACTCCTGAAAAATTTGTTGAATCAAAACGGCAATGTGATATGATCTAGTACATATGGCGACTAACAATCCTGTAAAATTAAAATGAATTCGGACTAGCAGTTTCTGAGGAGTTGCGTCCACAAGATTTGCCATTGTATAACAATGTGGAAATAATAAAAGTCCCATAACTCCCGCAAAATTTCACGAATCAAAATGGCGATGCGATATGATCTAGTACTAATGGTGGCTAACAATCCTGTAAAATTTGAATAAATCCTGACCAGCAGTTTCTGAGGAGTTGCGTCCACAAGATTTGCCATTGTATAAAAATGTGGAAATAATCAAAGTCCCATAACTCCCACAAAATTTGACGAATAAAAATAGCGATGCGATATGATCTAGAACTAATGGTGACTAACAATCCTGTAAATTTTGAATAAATTCTGAGCACCGGTTTCTGAGGAGTTGCGCCCACAAAAAATGTCACACACGGACGGACGGACAGACGCAGACCATAACCATGTCCCTCCGTCGCGTTGCGACTGGGGACAATAACGCTAGCGGTTGTAGAAATAAACACATCTAAGTGGTGTTGCTACCCACAAAATGGAAGACCACCGCTTAACCAATCGAGGTAACACAAGAACATTTTGAAGGATGGAAAATAAACAGCTGCGCCAAGTCGCATGATATGCCCTTGGTCACCCCTTCAAAACTGTGAGGGGTTCTCAATTCAGAAGCACCTCTAACTGCCTTATTCAGGCTTTCCGAAATTTGCCGGTCCATCGGTTGTGACCGGCATTTTTGAATCTGGACCGGCCAATTATTATCGGTGTCGGACCAGAGGACCGGCAAGAGATTTCATCTTGCCATTGGTTGTTGCCTGTTTATCTGCATGTCAATAGAAAATGTTTCAACTGGTCTTTAAACTATAACATTGCTTGCTTTCTTTATTAAATTTTTGCTTTAGAATACAAGCTTTATCCAGAACACTAAATGTCCCCCTACTATCGTAGGCCGAGCATAAAAAATGCATTATCTAAAGTATTTTATGGACTTAATAAACCTGTTACCATTATTCTTACTTCTCTCTCCTTTAGAAAGAGAGTGGTGCAGGCTTGAGGGTACAGGGTTATTTTCATGAACATTTGGGTCTTTAGATTCAGAGAGACACTCTGAGACATTAAAGTTTATCTCTGGGGGGTCACTTTTTTNGACCCCAGATCAGCCAAATCGTGACCACTTCCAACTTTTACGGCATCCTTTTTCTAATAGTATAGATGTTCCTCTTTCAAATGATATCTTATATAGCCATGTAGCTCTTGGGTACATTAAATTTTATTTTTCACGGCCCTACCGCTGGACTATATGCAAGATAACTGGCATCGTACATGAAATGACATTTTATTTCTTGTACATCCGTGCATTGTGAGAACGCTAATAATGTTAATTCTTGCCTTTCTTCAATTTCCAGTATTTACTATATGGTGTGAGGTTCCTCACTGTGTTGAAGACCGTACGGTGACCCCTAGATTCTTTGTTTTGGGTTGTTTTAACCTGGATATGGGATGTTGTCTCCTTGACATTTACCCCATTTCCTTTCTTTTTCATACGTTTCTTAAATTTATATCAAATCCATTGCACTGCAGGATTGAGAAAACTACATTATTTTGGGAAAAAATAAGTCATTTTCGCATTGGGAATGGGTTCTAAATTTGGACCCAAATTTTACACACAAAAAAAAACTGCAAAGGGTTGTCAAGTAAGAGCACAACATGTAAACTAGAGGCTCAGAGACTGAGCTTGTATTGCTCACCTGACAAAATGCTGCTATACCAAGCATGTCCAAAAATTATGTTTATGACCAATGGGGTCTAATGTTTAGCTATGTTCTCCATTAGCACCTGTTTTTTTCTGATCCTATTTAAATGTGTAATTTTTGCAAAGGACCTTCTATATATTTAGTTAAATTTGCTTGAATAGTTTCAGAGAAGATGATGAAAAAGATGGTATTCTCATAACGGGCTAATGTTAAACTATATTCTGTACTGGTGGCCATTTTTTTTATCTGATCTAAATGAAATGAGAAATTTTTGTAAAGTACCTTTAGTGCATCATTCCTGTAAAGTTTGGTTGAATTTGCTTCAGTGGTTTCAGAGGAGGAGATGAAAATGTAATTTTCCCATAGGGTCCAATGTTAAAACTATGTTCCATGCTGGCTGCCATGTTTTTTATCGGATCTGAATGAAATGAGCAATCTTTATTAAGGACCTTAGTACATCATTCCTGTAAAGTTTGGTTGAATTTGCTTCAGTTGTTTCAGAGGAAAAGATAAAAATGTTATTTTCCCATAGAGTCCAATGTTAAACTATGTTCCGTGATGGCGGCCATGTTTTTTATCCGATTGGAACAAAATGTTTAATCTTTATTAAGGACCTTTAGTACATCATTCCTGATAACTTTGGTTGAATTTACTTCAGTGGTTTGAGAGGAGAAGATGAAAATGCGATTTTCCCATAGGGTCCAATGTTAAACCAAAGTTCCGCGCTGGCGGCCATGTTTTTTGTCGGATCGGAATGAAATGAGCAGTCTTTATTAAGGACCTTTAGAACATCATTCCTGTAAAGTTTGGTTGAATTTGCTTCAGTGGTTTCAGAGGAGAAGACGAAAATGTGATTTTTCTGATAGGGTCCAATGTTAAAACTAGGTTCCGAGCTGGCAGCCATGTTTTTTTTTATATCAAATCGGAACGAAGTGAGCAATCTGTGTAAGGGACCTTGAGTACATCAATCCTGTAAAGTTTGGTTGAATTTGCTTCAGTGGTTTCAGAGGAGAAGTGGAAAATGTGATTTTTCCCATAGGGTCCAATGTTAAACCTAAGTTCCGTGCTGGCAGCCAATTTTTTTGTCGGATCGGAACGAAATGAGCAATCTTTATAAAGGACCTTTAGTACATCATTCCTGTAAAGTTTGGTTGAATTGCTTCAGTGGTTTCAGAGGAGAAGATGAAAATGTGAAAAGTTAACAGACAACGGACAGACGGACGAGGGATGGACGCCAAGTGATGGCAATAGCTCACACAGGTGATCTGAAAATTTGCCATAAAACTGACGAATAAAGTCAAATAACTTTTTCAAGAAAAATCGAATTAATGAAAAAGAATACAGTTTGTGTGGCCATTATACTTAATACCTCTATAAAGTTTTAAGTGAATTGACCAAGTTAGAGCGTGACATGTAAAAAACATAGGTAATCAAGGATTACAAAGTTCGCCTTGCTATGGCACGTTGTCGCAGCAACCAAATTTTGCCTCGATACTGACATACTATCAAAACTGCATGCACACTCACACATGCAAGATGATCCTACTGTGTACAGTACCCGAGATCTGATCCCTGACAAGAACTTGACCAAATTTTGCATGGATGCTGACCTACAATCAGAGATGCATGCATGTGCAAGGTTAGATGATCCTACAATGTACAGTGAATGAGATATCAACTCGGATGTAAACTCAAATGTAAGTCAGTCAAGCGGAAAATGTAGGTCAAACTGACTTAATTTTGCCTGGATGCTGACCTACAATCAGAGATGCATGCATGTGCAAGGTTAGATGATCCTAACGTGTGCAGTGACTGAGATATCAACTCGGATGTAAACTCAGATGTAAGTCAGTCAAGCAGAAAATGTAGGTCAAAGTGATCAAATTTTGCATGGCTGCTGAATTACCATCAGAGATGCATGCATGTGCAAGGTTAGATGATCCTACCATGTACAGTGACTTAGATCTGAACTCGGACCTAAACTTGAATGTAAGTCACTCAAGCGGAAAATGTAGGTCAAAGTGACCTAATGTTGCCTGGATGCTGACCTACCATCAGAGATGCATGCATGTGCAAGGTTAGATGATCCTACCATGTACAGTGACTTAGATCTGAACTCGGACCTAAACTTGAATGCAAGTCAGTCAAGTGGAAAATGTGGGTCAAAGTGACCTAATTTTGCCTGGATGCTGACCTACCATCAGAGATGCATGCAAATGCACAGTTAAATGATCATACAATGTATAGTTACCGAGATATGAACTTGGATGTAAATTCAAATGCAAGCCACTCAAGCGGAAAATATAGGTCAGAGAGACCTAATTTTCTCAGAGGCTGTGAGATAGCCCAAGATGCACCTGCATGAAAAGTTTGGTGACCCTACCCTGCATAGTTCCAAGATATCTACCCAAATGCGGACGCAGACGAAGACGTGGACGCAGACGCCGGGGGTACTCCAATAGTTCCCCTCAACTTCGTTAAGAAGAACTAAAAATTGCCTTAAAATTGATGATTAAAAGTCCCATAACTCTTTCCAGAAATAGAAATTTCACGAAAAAGTATACATCATACCAAATACCTCTACAAAGTTTGAAGTGAATTGGCGAAATGGTTATCAAGTTAGAGCACGACATATGAAAGGGCTGGACAGATGGACATCAGTATACCATAAAACATGTCATTAGAGGGGCGTATAAAAATGCTAGGGTCGTTAAGGGAAAATTGGGGTCAGGCGAGTAACCCGAAACCTGCATATCCTTTTATTTGGTCAATAACATTTCATTCTTGAGTTTAGGACCAGCAAATTATATTTTAGCCATGCCAGAAGTTTATGCAAATCTAATTCGGACTTATCCACAAAAAGTACTGCTTCACCAGCAAGTTAAACCACAATTTTTTTTTCTGATTTTAATATTTGTTGATGTCAATCTACTCCACATTCCATTGAACAGTGTAGGTAGCAATAAAGAATTACCTTGGTGGTTTATCTGATCCACTGAAACCTGAAAAAAAGAAAGAAAATTTCAGTAAAACGTATAAATTATATTATGAAAACCCAATCTCTGAGAACGAGAAATAAACACTTATTGTAAAGATTCTATATAATATGCTTTGTAGTGAAGAAATTGTTATAGTCGATATATCATGACCTTGGTTATATTTCAATTCCTATTCCATAATCAATTTCAAAAATTGCTACCATCTGTTTCCAAATTGGTTAAACAATTGCTGAACCAGTTTTACAATTCAAGTAATGCAATCAAACTATAAAATTGGTTTAACAATATGAATAGATGATTCTTACCACGGGAAATTTTCTGTCTTTATGCTTAGTGTGTGAATACAGCTTGAGTTATTTGAAGTTATAAAAATAGTTTATTACATTGGGCAATTTATTTTTCAAGAACTGCAAACAAAAGGTTGAAAATGCTTAATTGTTAGTTTTAAAGTATAATTTATAATGTCCAATAACTTTTTGGATCTTTGTATATTTTAAAATATAATGGTTATTCATTTTCATTATTATTCTGTAACTAGAGGCTCAGAGACTGAGAATGTATCGCTCACCTGACAAAATGCTTATGCCATGCATGACCAAAAATATGTTTATTACAGTTCTCCGTTAGCACCTGTGTTTTTGTCTTATCTTATTGGAATGAGTAATTTTTGCAAAGGACCTTCTATACATTTAGTTAAATTTGCTTGAATAGTTTCAGAGAAGATGATGAAAAGGATGGCTTTCTCATACCTGGCTCCAATGTAAAACTATGTTCTGCAGTCGAGGCCATGTTTTTTACCGTATCAAAATGAAATGAGTAGTTTTTGTAAAGTACTTTCCGTACATCATTCCTCTAAAGTTAAGTTGAATTTGTTTCAGTGGTTTCAGAGGAGAAGATAAAAATGTGACTTTCCCATAGAGTCCAATGTAAAACAAGAGCTGTTGCCGAATGGCAGCCAGTTATACCCCCGCTCATTGAACACTGAATCAATATGGAAAGTGCAAATTTAAGTGTGTGCGGATACAATACAGGTGTGGACACAGTTCAAGAGTGGACACAAACAAGTATGGACCAAAAATTTTCAATATATTGGTAAAATGGGAAAAATTGATGAAGTCAAACAGGAAGTAGATGAGTGACAGACTTGAAAAGGGGAGACACGGTACAACTCATCATACTTAAGCTTCAGACCAAATATCAAATCATTACTACATACACAAGCTGAGAAATCCTCGACGAAATTTTCAATATATGGCTATAATGGGTTAAATCAAAGTTTTCGTCACACAGGAACTAGATGAGTGACGGCTTTGTAAAGGGGAGACACGGTACAACTCATCATACTTAAGCTTCAGACCAAATATCAAATCATTACTACATACACAAGCTGAGAAATCCTTGATGAAAATTTTCAATATATGGCTATAATGGGAAAAATCAAAGTTTTCGTCAAACAGGAAGTAGATGAGTGACAGACTCGAAAAGGGGAGCACGGTATAACTCATCATACTTCAGCTTCAGACAAAATATCAAATCATTACTACATAAACAAGCTGAAAAATCATTGATGAAAGATGTTCCGGACAGACGGATGGATGGACGGACAGACAGACGGACAAGGGTAAAACAGTATACCCCCCTCTCCCTCGGAGCGGGGGTATAACTATGTTCCATGCTGGCAGCCATGTTTTCTATCTGATTGTAGTAAAATGAGCAATCTTTGAACAGGACTTTCCATACATCATTCATGAAAAGTTTGGTTGAATTTGCTTCAGTGGTTTCAGAGAAGATGAAAATGTGATTTTCCTATCGGGTCCAATGTTAAACTAAGTTCCATGCTGGCGGCCATGTTTCTCATCGGATCAGAACAAAATGAGTATTCTTTGTCAAGGACCTTTAGTACATCATTCCTGTAAAGTTTGGTTGAATTTGCTTCAGTGGTTTCAGAGGAGAAGATGAAAATGTGATTTTTCCCATAGGGTCCAATGTGAAACCCAAATTCCATGCTGGCGGCCATATTTTTTTATCGGATAGGAGCAAAATGACAGGGGTTAATCCCACCTTTTGTACCCAGGGTCCTGTGCCTTTACAATTGGGAAAATTCGCGCGATTTGTTCAAAATTGGGAATAAAGGGCTACGCCGAGCGCAGCATGATACGACCGCAGCATGTCGACCACTGAAATTTTTAAAGTGAATGTGGACACAGTAAAGAGCTTGACACAATAATTAGATGGACACAAAAAGAAGCTAGACACAGTTATTAGCTAGAAACAAAATAGGGAAAAAATCAACCCTTTTGATTACTTACTGATAATCAAAGCTCTATTAGAGCTGAAAGTGTTCGTATGTGTTGTAGTTTAAGGTGTCTCAGTGGTAGTATTCCGCCATTTTTGTTTAATACTTGTTCATTTAGGTTTATTTGTGTTTGCTTATAGGACATATGAGTAGACTTTTAGGTATTTTTTGTAGTTATTAACAAGGACCCCATTGGAAATAAGTCCTTTTTGAATTTACAGTTGACTGTTTTGGGGGAAATTAAAAGATTGAAACCACTCTC
>MJUU01012760.1:68272-90608 GCA_002080025.1 Modiolus philippinarum | reverse complement strand
GGACGGACGACGGACGCCAAGTGATGGCAGAAGCTCACCCTGGCTTTAGCCAGGTGAGCTAAAAACAAAAAACAAAAAAAACAAAAAAGACAAAAACAAAATTTACAGTATCAGTATTATTAGAAAATACTCATGCTAACAAATAGACAGGGGAAAAAAGAACATCCTACCCACTTAGAGTGAGAAAGCCATGATTATTGATAACAATATGTAAGATGCGATGCAAACAAAAATCTCACTTAAAATTCCCAAATCTCACTTAAAAATTACATTGATCTCACAGATTGGTAGACTGAAAGTATCACATGTATGATAAATTCAAAATCCACCGACTGGAACCAAATTCAACCTTGATCTGTATCTCACCTAGATATACTCACATACCAAATATGAAATCAATATGTCAATCGGTTACAGAAAAAACTCCGGAAACCTATATTTTTCAAAATTTCACTAAGTCCAAGGGCCATAAATCTGTACAAAATCAACCGACCAGAACCAAATTCTCACTTGATCTGTATCTTACCTAGATATACTCATATACCAAATATGAAATCAATATGTCAAGCGGTTACAGAAAAATCCCCGGAAACCAAAAAGTTAACGGACGGACGGACTAACAAATGATACATTGTGAGACCTTTTCACTGTGGGACTAGTAATGGAAAAAATAAATATCAAATGATCAAAGAAAGATAACTCTGAACAAAAATAAATAAAAAAAAAATAATTTCTAAGACTTTCAGTGGTTTGTGTGACTATACATTGTGTGGGACTGTCCATAGTGGTTTGTTGAACTTTTTTTGAAGTCCCACAATGTATCGGACTGTCCATAGTGGTTTATTGAACTTTTTTGAAGTTCCACAATGTGTCCATAGTGATTTTTGTGGGACTTCTTGGTTTGTTGGACTGTCCATAGTGATTTTTGTGGAACTTCTTGGTTTGTTGGACTGCCCATAGTGATTTGTTAAACTTTTTGAAAGTCCCACAATTCACAATACGAAAAAAAGGTTGAACAATGTACTTGGACAAAATTTATTGACATTCAGACAAAAAACGTCCATCTACCCCTGTCCAAAAGTTTATGAAACACAGGCAGTAAATACGAAATTTTGGACAGAAAATGTTCTAATTGTTAGTTTTGGCAATTTTTTTGGGGGGACTTTTTTTAAGTCCCATAGTACCAAACTAGAGGATGACATGCCCCTGCACAAGGTTAAATCAAATTTGGATTTTTAAGTAATATTTGTGTCTGTAAGACACATATGATGCCCCCGCTAAACACATGTTATTCTAGGTTGCACAGATTAACTATGTACCCTCTATTACTAAATCACAAAAACACTAAAAATTGAACAATGTATATTTTTGAAAAAAAAAAAACGAATCAAAATCAAAATCCTTCCCACATGCACATCTTCAATATAAGTACAAATTATCTGCAAAATACAAGCTTCCTAGCATAAAAACTATAGGAGGAGTTGCACGGACAAACTATGTAACCTCTATTACTAAATCACCAAAAAATGACCAAGTTCAACAATGAATAATTTTTGACAAAAATCAACCAAAATCAAAATCCTTACCACATGCACATCTTCAAAATAGGTACAAAAGATCTGCAAAATAAAAACTTCCTAGCATCAAAACTGTAGGAGGAGTTGAGCGGACAAACTATGTACCCTCTATCACAAAATCACTAAAAAATGACATAAGTTCAACAATGTATATTTTTGACAAAAATCAACCAAAATCAAAATCCTTACCACATGCACATCTTCAATATAGGTACAAAAGATCTGCAAAATAAAAACTTCCTAGCATCAAAACTGTAGGAGGAGTTGAGCGGACAAACTATGTACCCTCTATCACAAAATCACTAAAAAATGATGTAAGTTCAACAATGTATATTTTTGACAAAACTTAACCAAAATAAAAATCCTTATCACATGCATATCATCGATATAGGTACAAATGATCTGCAAAATAAAAACTTCCTAGCATTAAATCTGTAGGAGGAGTTGCACGGACAAACTATGTACCCTCTATGAAAAATCACAAAAAATACCTAAGTTCAACAATGTATATTTTTGACAAAAATGCACCAAAATCAAAATCCTTATCACATGCACATCTTCAATATATGTACAAATGATCTGCAAAAAAAAAACTTTCTAGCATAAAAACTGTAGGAGGAGTTGGGAGGACAAACCATGTACCCCCATCGGACGGACGGACGAAAGATGGACGGACAGACAGGGGTAAAACAATATGCCCCCCGACTTATCGTCGCGGGGGCATAAAAAGTCTCACAATGTATTCAATGCGCACACAGACGGACGGACGGACAGACTGATTACTATAGGGCGTCTGCCACTTATGTGGCGGGGCCCTAATTAAATGACAACCTTGCATACCATCTGTATCCACTTCAGTAAGCTATACCGTGAAGAGACAAAAGTAGGTGTTGGTTCAGTCTGTAGTAAAATAAAACAAAATATAATTTCGTTTTTGTGTTGAAATTTTACTAGATAGTCAAATGCTAAATCAAGGTCATAAGGTCAAATATTCTGGTACCAACTGAAAGGCTTTTCCACAAGGAATATGCAAAATATGAAAGCCATTTTCAATTCAAAAGATATATCCAAAGCCATATAACTTATCATTAAAAAGATATATCCAATGTTAAAGATTGTGTGTTTTTTTTTGTTTTTTTTTAAAAGTAAATGTCATATGCCAAGGTCAAATTCATGCGATCAAAAAATTTTGGTATCAGTTAAAAGGTATTGCAAAAAGGAATACACATGCAAAATCACTCACTATTCAAAAGATATACCTAATGTGGACAGACAGACAAACAGAACAAAATCTATATGCCCCTGGAATCTTCAATTCACTGGGGCATAAAATAATGTCTTCCCCATAGTGTCCCATGTTAAACTCAGTTCTGGGCTGGCAGTCATGGTTTTTTTAAATCAAAGCAAAGTAGCAATTTTTGTTGAATCAGAAGGAAATTTACAATTTCTGTAAAGGACATTCCATATGTCATTCCTGTAAAGTTTGGTTGAAATTGCTTAAGTGGTTTCAAAGGAATTGACGAAAATGATGTTTTCCCGTTGGGGCAATGTTAAATACAAGTTCCATGCTGGCAATGTTTTTTTGTAGGAAATGGGCAATCTTTGTAGAGGACCTTCCATACATCATTCTTGAAAAGTTTAATTGAATTTGCTCCCATGGTTTCAGAGGACAGGTGTTGATGAAAATGATGTTCTCCCCACAGGGTCCAATGTTAATACAAGTTCCGCACTGGTGGCCATGCTTTTTGTCAGATCAGAACAAAATTAGCAGTCTTTGTAAGAGACCTTCCATACATAATTCCTGTAAAGTTTGGTTGAATTTGCTTCAGTGATTTCAGATAGCTGGTGAAAATGATGTTTTTTCATAAGGGTCCAATGTTAAATACAAGTTCGGCGTTTGCGGCCATGCTTTTAGTCGGATCAGAACAAAATACCCAAAATCAAGATCTGAAAAATAAAAACTTTCTATCTTAGAATCTGCAGATGATTTACTCCAGACATATGATGTACCCTAATAGCCCATCCCCACTACTTTTACTGTTTCAACAAAATGTACATACTATAATGTTCTGGAAATACATAAATATAAGCATCAGATTTGGCAGGATATCCAGCACTGGTCCTTTGAGTAAGTTTTATCTTGTATTTTTTTGAAGGATCCAACTGAATTTGGTGAAAATATTCATCTGGTGGGAAATTCTCTTTTGTTGAATTTTCTATTTCACCAAATGGAACAACTTCTTCCATAATTACTCTGTAACTTTGAATGTTCCCACATTTTTCTCTTTCATTGATGGGCTGTAAAAAAAAACAAAACATACATATATGATATCTGAAGAATTCTGTGAGGGTGGTTCTTTCTCTAAACTCTGGACAGAACAAACAAGAATTAAGAATTGTGTCCAATTATATCCCGTTCATTGTACCCCGACTCGTATATGGTAAGTGCAAATTCAAGTGTGTATGAACTAAATACAGATGAGAATGTAGTACAAGCGTTGAGAAAACAATGATGAATGAAAAATTTAAGTTTTCAGCAAACAGTAAGTGGATGAGTGATGGGTTTAAAAAGGGGAGACACGGTGCAACTTATTATACTTAAGCTTCAGACCAAATATCAAATCATTACTAAATATAAAAGCTAAGAAATTCTTGACGAAAAATTGCAATATGTGTCTATAATGGAAAAAAATCAAAGTTATCAGCAAACAGGAAGTACATGAGTGACGGATTTGAAAGGGGGAGACACAGTGAAACTTATTATACTTAAGCTTCAGACCAAATATCAAATCATTACTACATACACAAGTTGAGAAATCCTTGACTAAAAATTGCAATATATGGGTATAATGGGAAAAAATTGACTAAGTCTTAAACAGGAAGTAGTATTTACACAGGTCTGAAAATGCATCCCATAATATGGCATGATCATACAAAGCTTCTGACAAAATTTCAGATTTGTACCTTTTACCATTGCTGAGATAAATGCGACAAAAATGTGTAATGGATGGACCCACACACACACCCACCAAAAACAGTACACTCCCTATCCCTGATGGGGAGTGGGGGTATAATCAAACTGCTGCACCAAGACCACATGATAGCCCAATCAAATGTAAATTCAAATTTTTGAATCCTTAATATCACACCATTAAACTGGAGAAAAGTTTGATCTTAAATGAACAAATAAAGGTTATGACATAAATGTACATGGGTCAAATCATAGAGCAGTCATCAAGTTAATTGTAAGAAAATTTGGTAAATAAATTTTAATATGGAAGCCATAATGTAAAATTTTGATAGTGCATTTATACAAGAAATTCTCACATGAACATGTACACCATAACTGACAAAACGGATAGAACTGTCATCAAACTTCATCATCGTAACAAATATCAAATCCACATATCATTTCATTGCGAACTAGAGCACTACTCTAAAAGGAATAGGGAGAACACCATATGCCCATCAACTTGCAAAATAAACTGTGGACACAGGATATGTCTCCCCCAACCCTTGCATCGCTTAAATTTGCACATTGATCTACTGCAGCAGCCACAAAAATAAATATGATGGGATCACTCATGCATGACTAAGGGGCCAGGGCCAATGCACCATCTTGGGCGTGGAATCGGTATGTACTCCTTAAGACGCAACTGCATGTCAAATATCAAATGCACAGGCTGTACAAATTAACTGCCTGCTAAAAACTTAAAGTGATCATTCATGTGTGACTAAGGGGCCAGGGCCACCATCTGAGCATGGAATCAGTATGTATTCCTCAAGATGCAACTGCAAGTCAAATATCAAGTGGCTATGACTACTGGTACAGGCTGTACAAACTGCTTGCTAAAACCTTAAAGTAATTTTCCATGCATGACTAAGGGGCCAGGGCCACCATCTGGGTGTGAAATCAGCATGTACTCCTCAAGACACAACTAAAAGTCAAATATCAAGTGGCTAAGACTACTGATACAGGCTGTACAAACAGCTTGCTAAAAACTTAAAGTGATCGTTCATGAGCAATTAAGTTGCCAGGACCACCCTCTGGGCGTGGAATCGGTATGTTCTCCTCAAGACGCAACTGCATGTCAAATATCAAATAGCTAGGACTACTGGCACAGGATGTACAAACTGCTTGTTAAAAACTTAAAGTGATCATTCATGCATGAATAAGGGGCCAGGACCATAACCTAGGTAGGAATTTGAGTTGTACCCATAATGATGCAACTGCACATCAAATACTATGGACCTACAACTACAAAATACCATATTAGCTTGTTAATTTACAATACGTTGCAATTGTTGACGCAGCGCTTGAAATGCTACCCCTAAGTCTCTCTTTGGGACTTTTCGTCGTGGGCAAGACAAAAACTTTAATAACTGGAACTGCACCATTCCAAGATAAAATTTTTGCAGTTATTTAAAAGCCAAAATGTTATATTTTTCCATTTGATCCCTTGGGCCTCTTGTTTATTTGAAATGACTTTATGTGTTTTCAGATGCTATAGAAAACCTACAGAAGAGAAACTTCATAACTATCTGACAAAAAAATAAAAATATATTTTTTTATTTTGGTCCCTTCTTTTTCCTTAAACAAAAGGCTCTCAAGAGCCTGTATAGCTCACCTGGACCATGACTGGAATAGACTGCAGCCCAAATTAACCCAATGTTAAAGTGTCTCATTTTCTAGAAGTTTCAAAGGAGAAAAAAGGGTCCAATGTTAAACAATGGTCCCCGCTGGCAGCCATCTTGGATGAGGTGCAGACTTGTCAGACATAATTTTTTAAGAAGACCATTAAAGGCCTTTTGTGACCATGGTGACCAAGTTTGATTCGTACTGACCAAGTAGTTTCAGAGAAGAATGTCTTTGAATGTGTTTTTCCCATAGGGTCCAATGTTAAACTATGTCCCCCGCTGGCGGCCATCTTGGAATACATGCAGACTTACCAGACACATTCTTTGATAGGTACCGACTACAAACAGTTGTCACCAAGTATGGTTCCAATTGGGCAAGTAGATTCAGCAGTTTCCACGGTTAATTTCAAGCCCAACTATCCATTACAACCCATTTCAGACCATCATTCAAAAAAAAATTGAAGTCTAAACATCATTTTGTAAATGGCTGGCAATGACAATTTTCAACATCAGTTTTGAAGTCACAACATCAATATCAATTTGGAAACCAAATTTCATTGAAATTGGAAAATGTTGAATCTTCCCGCCTTTTTTTTGGCGGCCATTTTGAAAATGGCATTCAACGAACAATTTTCAACATCAGTTTTTGAAATTGCGACATCAATACCTATTTGGAAACCAAATTTCATTGAAATCGGACAACGTTGAATTTTCCCGCCTTTCTTGGCGGCCATTTTGAAAATGGCGGTCAACAAACAATTTTCAACACTGGTTTTGAAGTCGCAACATCAATATCTATTTGGAAACCAAATTTTATTGAAATCGAACAATGCTGAATTTTCCCGCTTTTTTTGGCAGCCATTTTGAAAATGGTGGTCAACAAACGATTTTGAACACCCCTTTTGAAGTCACCACAGCATGGCAAACATTTTATCAATTTACACTTTACCTTCATCTTCTATAGTTTTGGAAATTAGACGAAAAATATGAAAATTTTGAAAATTCTGTGAAAAAAGGGCAATAACTCCTAGAAGGGTTTTTGGTAGAGATGACAATTTCACAGATATACTGTAACCGGTTATTCGGAAAACCTTTCCACCTATTAACCGGTTAACCAGATAATATAAATAAGTAATTAAATTCGTTCTTCTGTTTCGTGGTGAACATATAGATAGGGATACAAAGAAAAAAATATAAGCTAGCCATTAGATAGTTGACGTTCGTCAACTCGGGAAAATGCTCTTGTGATATTCTAATTGTTTCTTGGTTTATATAATCATTTTACCATTTTGATTCATAAATATTTTTCTTTCGTTTTTCAAACTGTACAAATTTGGTAATATAGTGGAATTACAAATTTTCTTGAGGTAACTTATAGTTTATGAAATAAAGGGGACAACAGGAAACACCTACAATGGCTGAAAATTATAATTACATGCCACAATCTGATAGGGAACTACACAGGAAAAACACAAATTTGTTTTTTGGTTATTTTGTGTAGAGGCATGTCCAGTCGCTCATAAAGTGCTCATCCCGCAGGACATTATTATTGTTTGTAGTGTTATACGTAATACATGTTCATAAATCTAATAATTCTAGCAAATATATTCTGTTAAAAATTTTGTTAATTTATGTAAACTCTATAATTTCTATAGGTAGATAATTAGCAATCAGACTTCAGTTGAAGATGGGACTGAAAATTTAAAAGTAATTATCAAATTATCCGTAATGTAAACTATTTGTCCATTAATTGGTCTTTGATGAGTCCAATCAATTAAATAAATAGAAATACCGATGTATGATTGTACACATACCAGTATACAACTGAAATAAATTTTCCGCCGAGTACTCGAATAACGATTTTGCTAACTGGTTACACCTTATTCGACCGATTAACCGAGTAACCGGTTACTCGTTTCCATCCCTAGTTTTGGATTTTCTACAAAAATTCAGGGTGGGTAGATCTTGATAAGCTGAACATTTTTACAATTTAAAGTTGATTTCTATCTGTTATAGTTTCTTTGATAAAAAATAAAATATATTAAAATTTTGAAAAATTTTCGGAAAAATGGCAATAACTCCAAAATGGGTAGTCAGATTTTCTTCAAAATCGCAGGGCAGGTAGATCTTGTCATACTGATCACTTTTACCTCCATGTCAGATTTTTAATATCTGTAACGTTTTTTGAGTTATTTGCAAAAAACAGCAATTTACCCCAAAGTGCTATTTTTAGTAACGGCAGCCATGTTGTTTGGTCCTCAGACTCATTGGATACAATTTTGAAACTGGATACCCTGGTGATGATTCAGGCCAAGTATGTAAAATTGGTTCAGTGGTTTCAGAGGAGAAGAGTTTTGAAAAAAATTACCGTCAGGACGGACAGATGACGGATGCAAGTGATGGCAATAGCTCACCTGACCCGAAGGGTCGGGTGAGCTAAAAACAGTAAACTTACCTCAAATCCTTCAACATACTACAAATTTTCCTTTCTGATATCAATAAATAAAATATACCTCATTTCAATGCTTATTTAAATTCTACAGTCAAAAATGTAGAAAAACAACCAAATTAACCCCATTTTTTGCCCTATCTTCTAAGAAAAGTCTACCACACCAAAACTGTGCTTTCCACAGATGCCAACAACATCTCTGCCATACAAATATGTCTGCAAAATTTTGTGGTTGTAGAAAAAATTAGATGATATGTCAAGGTCAAAGGTTAAACATTCTGGTAATGACACGATTTTTAATAGAATGTGTAACCCGTACCACAAAATCCCTGTACCAAAATCTGAATAAGACAGTAAAATCTTTATTACGCGGTTATCTTTGATGAAATTTTGCAGCCATGAAGTAAATAAGAGCTTAATTTGACACACCTGGTCCATTGCTTTCTACTATAAGTTATCATGCATTGAACCAACTAACATGATTATTTAAATAGTGTCAAAAATCGGGGGATATGTCAGTGTCCATACTACGAAATCCCCGTACCCCAAATCTGAATAAGATAAAGATACTCTTTATTGCATCATACGATATTAAATGAGGATGCACAGTAAAGTTTATGCAGAAAATATTGTTATGAAAGTTAATATAGTTAAAAAAGCGATATAAAGGTATAAACCTGTACCATGAAATTGCCATACCCATATTTGTTTATTTTTTTTTTTAAACTGAGACAAATAGGCAAATGCAATTGTTTTAATAAAATTTATCAAGGAATTAATCCTTGATTTTATTTAACTCTTATTTTAAATTGCTGTCAAATAAATACTCCAAACTTCCGAAGCCATTAATTAGACAATCAAGACTAATGAATGTTAATGATTTGTATATAATAAAAACCCTTATTAATCTATTAATGTATATACCATAAGAGAGTCAAGAACAAAATTACCTGATCGATATCGGGTACGGGGATTTCATGGTACGGGTTACACATTTTAGATACATCGAGATCACATTTTCCTACAATAACTTCCAAAACAATATTTTTTGCAAAAAAAAAATGATTGTGTATCCTGATAAAATCTCTTACTCGATGCTGCAAAATTAAAACATAGACGACCATACAATAACTATATTCAGATTTGGAAACGGGGATTTAGTGGTACAGGTTACACATTTTAGACACTGATGACTATATTTCCCTACAATAACAACCAAAAACAGTATATTCCACCAAATTATATATTGTATATCAAAATAAATATTTTGTGTGTATATACATAATGCCTATAAAATATGAACAAAGAGGATATTCATATTCCCGCGTTTTTGGGTACCGGGATTTTTTGGTACGGGGTACACATTTTAGACACCTATATGGGTACGGGCATTGTTATCTATTCTAATTTTTTAACGGTTTCTTTTAAATTATTATATATAAACATTTAAAAACACATTTTCCTTAATTTCCAAAAGTTTGGTTATAAAATGATGAATTTATTTAAAAATCATTTCGGTATGGGGATTTTGTGGTATGGGTTACACATTTTGGACAAAATAAGTTTGTTTTTTTACAATAACATATTAACCAGAGGCTCCCTAGAGCCTGTATCGCTCACCTGGCTTTCAGTTGCCACAATCAAGCTAACATTGTAAGTTATACAGTTGAACTTCAGTCTCTCAAACTTTGGTAGAGCAAACACCACCATTAACTTGGACTCTATTTTAAGTCTGATCATGTTTTACTATACTTCTTTGTTGGGCTTTTTTGACAAAAATTGTCCTGCTAAGGACCACTTTCGACACCAGTTTTGAAGTCGAGACATCATATGGTAACTGGCAGTCAATAACAATTTTTAACACAATATCTTTTAGTTATGACATCAATATCTATTTGGAAAACAAATTTCATTGAAATTGGACAGTGTTAAATTTTCCCGCCTTTTTGGCAGTCATTTTGAAAATACTAGTCAACAAACAATTTTCAACACCGGTTTTGCAGTAGCCACATCAATATCCACTTGGAAAACAAATTTCATTGAAATCAGAGAATGTTGAATTTTCCGGCCTTTTTTTGGCGGCCATTTTGAAAATGGCAGTCAACGAACAATTTTAAACATCGGGTTTTAAGTTGCAACATCAATACCTGTTTGCAAACCAAATTTCATTGAAATCGGTCAATGTTGAATTTTCCTGCCTTTTTTGGCGGCCATTTTGAAAATGGCGGTCAACGAACAATTTTCAACACCGGTTTTGAAGTCGCAAACTCAATATCTATTTAGAAACCAAATTTTATTGAAATCGGACAATGTTGAAATTTCCCGCCTTTTTTGGCGGCCATTTTGAAAATGGCGGTCAACGAATAATTTTCAACACCAGTCTTGAAGTCGCCACAAGATTGCAAACATTTTATCAATTTACACTTAACCTTCATCTTCTATAGTTTTGGAAATCAAAGACAAAAAATATGAAATTTTGAAAATTCTGTGAAAGAAGGGCAATTACTCCTACAAGGGTTTTTTTTTATTATCTTCAAAATTTCAGGGTATGTAGATCTTGACATGCTGAACATTTTTGCAATATAAAGTTGACTTCTATCTCTTATAGTTTTTCTGATAAAAAATAAATAAAATTAAAATTTTGAAAATTTTACAGAAAAAGGGCAATAATTTTCAGATTTCCTTCAAAATTGCAGAGCAGGTAGATCTTGTTATGATGATCACTTTTACTCTGCCAGATTTTTTTATATCTGTAACGGTTTTGAGTTATTTGCAAAAAACAGCAATTTACCCCTNTGTTCTATTTTTAGTAACAGCAGCCATGTTGTTTGGTCTTCAGACTAATCGAACACAATTCTTAAACTGCATAACCTGTTGATGATCCAGGCCAAGTTTGGTTACAATTGGCTCAGCAGTTTCAGAGGAGAAGGTTTTTTAAATTGTTGACGGATGGACGGAAGGATAGACGACGGACGCAAAGTGATGGCAAAAGCTCACATGGCCTTTTAGACCAGGTGAGCTAAAAACACTGTAGTTTTCGTAGTATGTTCAATTGGTTGGAACTTCGATTATTTGCCTTTTTCTAATGGTGCGTCATGTCAAAATATTTTCATTATTTGTCCTATTAGAATTGAAATAATTCCTTGGAGCTTGAATATATACTGATTTTACCACAGGTTGGCCCTTTATGTCGATATTTTACCCCTCGCTATTGCTCAGGGTAAAATATTCGACATAAAGGGCCAACCCGTGGTAAAATCAGTATATGTTGAAGTCCCAAAGAATTATTTCTTAAATGCCAAGTGTCAATACCAATTCCTGACAATTGTTCAACTTATTTAAGATAGTAAAGGGTTACTAAGGCATTTTTCCACAATGATAACAGAATTTTACCATTATGTCTGTAAAACAGAGTATTAATATGATAAAGAAAGGAAATGGGGTTAATGTCAAGGAGACAACATCCCATCTCCTGGTTAAAAATAAATGATGAAGTATGTATTACACAATCAAGCATTATTTACCTTCCAATAAATCTCAACTGTATCTTTATTAATCTGTGAAAAATATCCAGGTTCCAACTTTGGTACAGCAATTGGAACTGAAAAAAAGTGATATAAATAATTGGGATTAAATAATTGCATTTAAAATAGGGGTACATGGAATAACAAAATTGCAGAATAGAAATGTTAAAAGCAAAAGTCCAAGAGAAGGTGAAAAACATAAATATGTTCCCCACCATGTCAGCCATTTTGAATGGGGTGCAAACCTACAGTTCACTTGTTTTGAAATAGGACCATCTAAGGACTTTTATGCTTGTTTGGTTTAAATGGCCTCATGAAGATCTTTGAATGGTTATTCTCCATTAAGTCAAATGTTAAACTATGTTGGTTGCTGTCAGCCATCTTGGATGAGGTGCGGACATCATGGGACCATGCACCCACAGCATATTTAATTCATTCGAACTGGCTTTGTGGCATCAGTGGAAAAGATCTTTTTTGAATGCTTTCTTATAGGGTCTATTGTTAGGTTCCCCACTTGCAGCTATCTTAGATGAATCTGGACTTGCTGGACACATTTTTTTGAAAGTGGGTCATTCAAGGACTATTGCCACCAAATTTGATTCTTTAAATTTTGAGAAGACCTTTGAATTTGTTTTTCCACAACATCATTTGGGGGCCAAGTTTGGTCCAATCGGCTTTAGTGGCTTCAGAATAAAACATCTTTGAACGTAATTATAATGTACAGACCTTAAAAGTGACATGTGGTACATTTTATCAATAAATTGCTAAGCAGAACTCAGCATGATGCGACCGAAGCATGTCGAACACTGAAATTTGAACAAGTGCACTATAAAGTGAATGTGGACACAATAAAAGGTTTAGACAAAAACAACTTACATCAAGTGGAATCCAAAGTAGAAACTAGAGGCTCACATGAGCCTGTACCTACTTCTGGAAAAGTATAAAGGAAATTCGTACATGATTCCAAAAAGTCAGATGCACATCTTCAATATACATAGAAACATTCTGTAAAGTTTTAAAGATCTAGGTTGAAAACTGTAGGAGGAGTTGATTTCACAAAATAGGTACCCGAGGTTAAAAATGTCGATAAAAAATGACAAAGCTTCAAAGTCCAGAAAAGTAAGAAAAAATTTCCAAAATGATTCCAAAAAGTCAGGTGCACATCTTCAATATATATAAAAACATTTTGTAAAGTTTAAAAGATCTGGGTTGCAAACTGTAGGAGGAGTTGATTTCACAAAATTGGTACCCTCTGTTAAAAATGTCGATAAAAAATGACTAGTTCCGAAGTCCCGAAAAGTGGGGAAAAATTTCCGAAATGAATCCAAAAAGTCAGGTGCACATCTTCAATAAATATAGAAACATTCTGTAACGTTTTAAAGAACTGGGTTGAAAACTGTAGCAGGAGCTGATTTCACAAAATACCGGTAGGTACCCTCTGTTAAAAATGTTGATAAAAAATGACTAAATTGACCTAAGTCCGGAAAAGTGAGAAATAATTCTGAAATGATTCCAAAAAGTCATGTGCACATCTTCAATATATATATAGAAACATTCTGTAATCTGGGTTGAAAACCTTAGGAGTTGACTTCACAAAATAGGTACCATATTTTCCCCGCCCGCCCGACATTCACCATACTATAACCCGGATTTGCACTCTTAACCCCTGCGAAATGAAGTTCAAGAAGTCATGAACTCTTCATGAACTGTACTTGAACAGCTTGACCTGTTCTTGAACAGTAGTTGAACTGTTCATGAAAAAATCTCACTTGAGTTCATGAACTTGTAATTCATGAACCTGTTCAAGAAATGTTCTTGAACTGTTCATGAAAACAATCTCACTAGACTTCATGAACATGTACTGTTTAAGAAATATTCTTGAACTGTTCATAAAAAACAATCTCAATGAGTTCATGAACATTGATACAAGAACTTGTTCAAGAACATTTCTTGAACAGTTCATGAAAACAAACTCATCACATTTCATGAACATGATGTTCATGAATCTTTTTAATATATGTTCTTGAACATTTCATGAAAATACAAAAGAAATGAATTCATGAACAGGATGTGATTTCTGAGCTGTTTTTTCTGGAAAAAAATCTTGAAAAATCTGCAGTATTGAGATTAAAGAAGGGTTGCAATAAAGTAGAGAGCAGAACACCAAATTTCTGGAAACTCAGTCCATCTCTAGATTTTCCATGGTGCCTCAGTGTGTTTACCATGAAAAATGAAGAAATTTTCCATGGAATTCCATGGGTCATGGAAAATAAAATCTTTTAAAATAATTCCATGGAAACTTTTCATGCATAGCATGGAAAGCTGAACTTACAAAATTTTAGTCATGGAAATGGTCATGGAAGTAGGACTTAGTTTTATTTTCACATGGAAAATATTGAAAGTTGGAAATTATGGTCAATGTGAAAAATAAACTAAGTCATATAGTGACACAGTACATTTGTACAATGTTGAATAATATAGGAATTAATTAATTAGGCTAAAATAAATCTCCCTCAATATTTAAGAACGTTTGTCGACTGGAAGTTTACTTATCATTTGCTATAATAAGATACAGGGCCCTACAAACAAACAAGGCGTGTAATGCCTGAAAAATGAAAAGATTTAAGATAAAATATAGCTTTTAAAAATTTTGTGACCAGGAACTTTTTATTTAATTGTCTTGATTAAGGTGTAAAATTGGACTTTGAAAGTTAGAAAGTCAGCTTATTCTTTTAAATTTTAAGGGATGACACCATGATTTTTCAGGGAAAGCTTGAGGATTTTATTTCGATACGGGTTACTTCTTGAACTTCTTCTAACACAAGGTTACCCAAGATCTCACATTATCACGGCTTGATTAGGATGTGATCATGCTGATATAGGTGGGATTGGCCGGAATTTGGCATCACAGCACCGAAGTGTGATTTTCTGTAACAAATGAAATCTTAGCATAGTAGACAAGATCACTTCTCCTCACCCTGCTGAGATCTCGCCTAAATTAATTTTTGAATAGTCTGCATCTCGACATTCTGTATTTGTTGTCAAAGATAATCCCCCCTCCCCCGATTTTTTATCATAAAACCAAAAAATTATCCAAAGTGATTATGCAAATGTTGAATATGTGAACCAGCAGATAAGATATATACTGGTAGCTCATAATATCGTGGTATGTCGCTACTTAGCAACCGTGACATCACAGTTAGAAATTTGGTTGAAATGATATATGGAACTCACAATATGATGAGAATCAACTATAATAGTACCAAAAATAGATTTCTGGACTTTTTTTTTATGAACCCGTTTACATTGTGTGCAGCTGCTCGGCGATGATCACTAGTCTTAGAAGATAAGCAAATCGTTATTTTGGGACCATTTATAACTCAGTACTGTAACTGGACCTAGAGGAGATTCGTCATTGTCAAAACGAAAGTGAAAGTAACTTGGTGAAGGTCAAATGCATTGGACATGCACAGGAAAATGGCATGCAACGAAAAGATCAGGTTTTTGAAATTAATTTTTATCAATGATTAAATTTGTATTATAAAAAAATCCATGAAATATTAATGTCTTGTTTGTTTAAATCGTGTGTCTAATTAAAAAATAACAAGAATGTCCCATGTATCGATAAATATGATTGGTCCATAGCTGCATCTTGTCCAATCCTCAACATCGTTGTAGGTCAGATTTGGCGCACATATTTTTAAACATGGAAGTCAGACGACAATATTCGTCACAGAACTCGATCTGTCTCTTTCATGGAATCTTTTGTAAAAAGGACAAAGGAAGATTGTTTTTGATTCGGTACATACGTAGGACTGTCGGCCACGAAGCCACAAATTAGATTTTATTTGGCATTTTGCATATCGACAAGATGACAACGAGGGGAAGCTGGAGGGCCTACTATGGGGAATCCCGTCTTTATTTTTCTAAATACCCCAATCCTGAACTAAAAGAAAATTAAAAACTGATGAAATCCCGATTACCGTTGAATTTATTTCCCAAAATCTCAAGCTTAAAAACGTCTAATCCCGACATCCCGAAAAAGGGCACATTCCTGTGGCATAAGGATTTTGAAATAAACAAGCCAACGTTTTATTGATAAAGTCTGAAAAATTTACCTTGCAAATTTGAAACAATTTATGCAAGGATTTGTATACAAATCCTTGATTTATGCCAACTTCTCATATTGCCAGTTCCATTACAGTATATCCTGGTATTCATTCCAACCAAATTTTGGGCTATGACCTCGCTGCTTTTACGTAGCTATGTACAATGAAAATATGAGCTTTCAGTATACAATGTAAAAAGAAAGGTTTATATTTGTTTTGGTCAAGAAAAGATACCTCGGCTCACTTCATTGTGTTTGTTTGGGAATGAAATATCTAGATCAATATGGGAATGCACTTGGCAAGTTTATTTGTCTACAAGGGTATGATAGAAACGATAACGTAACCCTCAGGCTACTACGTTCCTGTGAGGGTTACGACTTGTTCCCATTACCATGATTACCCGTAATGGAGCAGCCCTCAGGTGTGATTCGCATTGGGCAAAATAATGGTTTTATTATGAGCTTATCAGACCTTTGAAAGTAAAAAATCTCCAAATTAACATTTTTCCTCCTTAATCAATAAAAAAAAATGCATATTCTTCCTTAGGAAAAGTGTTGCACATCAAATTGAAAATCTAAAGCGACGGCTTTGAAAGTGAATCGCCATTATGACAGAGACTGATGAATAAAATTGTAAAATGCTGCCGTAGATTCTGCAAATCAATGTTGGTCATAGACTGGAGTTTAACATTAATATTAAAATGACCGGATTTGGTTTTGAAATCCTACATCCGATCATGTTCATCAAAATTAATTTCAAAAAGGCCGAAACTTGGAAAACAATTTTGAAAACATGTTTCAAAAAAGAATGTTTTGAGACACTTAAGGACATCTTTTAAAAATATAAGAAACATAAGCAGTAAAACTTGATTGTGTTTATACATCAGTAGGTATTTCGCTTGCAAATTGAAACAAATTTTGCTCCATTACGGGTAATGGGACCAAGTCGTAACCCTCACGGGAACGTAGTGAACTGAGAGTTACACTATCGTATCTAGGGTATGAACTCGAGTTACTCCAGTACAAAATATATGATAAGAGTAGGAACTAAAGTGAAAACTATACTTTGTAATTATTTGTGTTGAATTGGCACCCAGGGGAGGGGTCTCTTCCTATAAATTGGTATACACAGATGTACCCCTAGAACTGGTCACTTTTTTTGACAAGTCAAATATATCGATGGGGTGCAATTTTCATCAACCTGTTATATCATAATTTGGCATACCATTATTAAAATCATGTTTGTGTTACATTTAATCCTAATTATTGAGAGTAATTGTAACAAAAATTGACCTACGTGTAAATTTATATATTGCAAAATCAGTGTCCAGTGTGCAATATTTGCACTGGCAATTGCAACAATAAAACTAGATCACATTATTATACCTTAGGTTATACCGTATCTTTTTCTATAACAAATGATCAATATTTCTACTATTTTTCCATTTTCAAAGTTTTGACTATTTTCCCTCATCAGCATAAACTATTTTTCCTCATTAACATATCTTTTTGTCTGGAGTTTCTTTCGGTATAATAAAACACTTACTGACTGTATATTTGCGGAATAGTAAGTTTATTGTCCCCTCGGATACAACTTTTGCCCTCGGCTACGCCTCGAGCATAGTTGTACCTTGCAGTGTGGGAAATTAGCGGTAGACCTATAGACAATGTCTATCAAAATTGACCTAAGGCTACCTTGTAATTATATTGCATAGACCGAATGTCTATGAAAATTTGTTCTGTAAGAATATAACATAGTGACTTGGTCTTTGACATTTGGTTTGGGGTCTATGCATGTTTACATTCTGGTAGACCTATTGTATATGATACATTACATTTTAGTTTCAAAGACTGACCTCGGGGGCAATAAACTTACTATTCCAATCATACCCAGTCAATAAGTATAAAATATTTGATTGGGTCCAGATTTTCAATGGAAATATATAAATGGGTAGGTGATCCAATATATTGGGGGTGTTTTGAAAATCTCAGCCGTATGTCTGTACCAAAAAGTATAGGGCCAAGTTGTCTTAGGTACTCTAGGATCCTCGTAGTTGATAAATAAACTTGACCTCCATTTACAGATGTAGGTTGTATTTATAGGATACCATGTGACAAAAAGGGGGGGATCGGATTTGCTTGTATTGNACATTTCATCTGCCAATCCTCTAAAGGTAAATGAAGCTAGTAAAAGGTAAGACACATAGCTAGATTAATGTAAATAAGGTTTACTGTAGATGTCGTAATTCGTAATTCTTGAGTAATTCAAGAACAAAAGCTTTTGAACTGTTCATTACCTCTCATGAATTATTCATGAAATGTTCTTGGACAACAGTTCTTGAACTGTTAAAGAAAAGTTCTGGAGAAGTTCGTGAACATTAAATGAGAAAATTCATGAACTAAGAACTTTTCTTGAATAGTTCAAGTACAATTGTTCAAGNAAGTAGGATTATTTTGGTTTGCTATTGTCAGATACTGCACAAGAAAACAGAAATACATACAATGGACATGATGGATGCCAGCAGAAAATGGGTTTGCTTGTTTTCCTTTGTGGATACTATTATGTGCTATGTTCAATAACATGTTAGCACTATGTAGTTTTCCGAAAGGTTTACTTTAAAATTCATGAACTGTTCATGAACATTAAATGAGAAAATTCATGAACTAACTTTTCTTGAACAGTTCAAGAACTATTCAAGAAATAGTATTTTGAACTTTACATGAACTTTAAATGAATTAAAATTCATGAACTGTTCATGACAATTTATTCATGAACTGTTTCAAGAGCTGTTAGTTCATGAATTTTCTCATTTAATGTTCATGAACTATTCATGATTTTTTCTTGAACAGTTCAAGAACTGTTGTCCAAGAACATTTCATGAATAGTTCTAGAACTGCTCAAGACATTTTCGCAGGGTGTGCAACTGGTCAAAATTGTGATATTTCCCATAGGGTCCAATGTTTATACTAAGTTTGACGCTGGCTGCCATGTTTTTTATCAGATCGGAAGACAATGAGTATTCTTTGCAAGGGACCTTTAGTACATCATTCCTGTAAAGTTTGGTTGAATTTGCTTCAGTGGTTTCAGAGGAGAAGATGAAAATGTGATTTTCACATAGGGTCGAATGTTAAAATAAGTGTCACGCTGGCGACCATGTTTTTTATCGGATTGGAACAAAATGAGTATTCTTTGTCAAGGACCTTTAGTACATCATTCCTGTAAAGTTTGGTTGAATTTGATTCGGTGGTTATACAGAGGAGGAGATGAAAATGTGATTTTTCCCATATGGTCCAATGCTAAACCTAAGTTCCGCGCTGGTGGCCATGTTTTTTAATGGATTGGAACAAATGAGCAATCTTTGTAAAGGACCTTTAGAACATCATTCCTGTAAAGTTTGGTTGAATTTGCTTCAGTGGTTTCAGATGAGAAGATGAAAATGTGATTTTTCCCATAGGGTCCAATGTTAAACCTAAGTTCCGCTCTGGCAGCCATGTTTTTTATTGGATCAGACCGAAATGAGCAGCTTTTGTAAAGGACCTTTAAAACATCATTTCTGTAAAGTTTGGTTGAATTTGCTTCAGTGGATTCAGAAGAAAAGATGAAAATGTGATTTTTCCCATAGGGTCCAATGTTAAACGTAAGTTCCACGCTGGTGGCCATGTTTTTTTTGGATCGGAATGAAATGAGCAATCTTTGTAAAGGACTTTTAGTTCATCATTCCTGTAAAGTTTGGTTGAATTTGCTCCAGTGGTTACAGAGAAGATGAAAATGTGATTTTTCCCATACTGGGTCCAATGTTAAACCTAAGTTCCGTGCTGGTGGCCATGTTTTTAATTGGATTGGAACCAAATGAGCAATCTTCGTAAAGGACTTTTAGTAATCATTCTTGTAAAGTTTGATTGAATTTGCTTCAGTGGTTTCAGAGGAGAAGATGAAAATGTGAAAAGTTAACAGACGACGGACGGACAGACGGACGACCGACGCCAAGTGATGGCAATAGCTCACACTGACCCTTTGGGTCAGGTGAGCTAAAAACCATCTAAATCTGATGAGAAATAAAGATTTGACATTTTTCGGAAAAATGCCATTTTAGCCCCTTTGATCCCTTAAAGATCGGAAACTTTTAAGAGCTACGAAAAATCCCTTGACATATCACTGAAAGCTGACAAGAGGAATTCAAGGAAAAAATCCCATCATAATCCAATTAAAAATAAAGATTTTTCATATTTAGAAAAATTGCAAATACGGCCCATTATGACCCCTTATAGCTCAAACATAGGTAATCTACGATTACAGAGTTAGCCTTTTTAAGTCACATGTCACAGTAACAAAATTTTGCCTGGATACTGACCTACCATCAGAGTTGCATGCACGAGCAAGGTTACGTGATCCTACCATGTATAGTAACTGAGATCTGAACTTGTCCAAAAACTTGAATGTAAATCACTCATGCGTAAAATATAAGTCAAAGTGACCTTCATTTGCCTGGATGCTGATGTACCATCTGAGATGCATGCATATGCAAGGTAACATGATCCTAACATGTATAGTGACTGATATCTGCATCGCCCAAAAACTTGAATGTAAATCAATGATCATAAAATATAGGTCAAAGTGACCTAATTTTGCCTGGATGCTTACCTACAATCAGAGATGCATGCATGTGCAGGGTTACATGATCCTACCATGTATAGTGATTGAAATCTGAACTCCTCTGAAAACTTGAATGTAAATCAATCAAGCGTAATATATAGGTCAGAGAGACCCAATTTTTCATGGAGGCTATGAGTCAACCCAAGATGCACCTGCATGCAAAGATTGATGACCCTACCATGCATAGTTGCGCAGATATATGCCCAAATGCGGATGCAGACGTAGATGTAGACGTCGACGTAGACATGGACGCCAGGGGTACTCCAACAGTCCCCCTCAACTTCATTGAGACGAACTAAAATGGGAAGAGATACGCAAAATCTGTTTCATATTACTGAATGCTTACAACAAAGGAAATCTATCAGAAAAGAATCCCAACAAAATCCCATGAGAAATAAAGCTTTTTCATATTTGTGAAAATTTTAATTTTGACCCCTTATAGCTTGGAAATGGTAAGAGATGTGAAAACCCGTTGAAATACTACTGAGAACTTAATACGAGGAATGTGAAGAAAAAAATCCCATCAAAATTCAGATGAAAAATAGCAAGAAATGGATGTTGATACAACATCAAACCAGGTTTTCCTTTATTATTTGAAAGAAGAAATAGGTACTTGTGTGAATAGCTGTTTAACTTATACCTCCTCTCATTATGTACAGTGTATGCCATCACTCTTAAAGATCACTGAAAAGCTATACTTTCCTTAAAAGTTGAACAAAAGGCATATGGTCAAAACATCTATAAATTTCTAATTTCAAAGGGATATAACTCCTGAACCAGAGGCTCCCAGGAGCCTGTATCGTTCACCTGGCTTTCAGTTGCCTTAATCAAGGAAACATTGTAAGTTATACAGTTGATCTTCAGTTTCTCAAACTTTTGTAGCTCGAACACCTCCAATATCTTGAACTGTTTTAAGAATCTGATCATGTTTTACTATATTTCTTTGTTGGGCTTTTTTTGACAAAAAACGTTCTTGCTAAGGACCACTTTCGACACCAGTTTTGAAGTCGAGACGTCATTTTGTAAATGGCAGTCAACAAACAATTTTCAACACCGGTTTTGAAGTCGCAACATCAATATCTATTTGGAAACCAAATTTCATTGAAATTGGACAATGTTGAATTTCCCCGCCTTTTTATGTGGCCATTTTAAAAATGGCAGTCAACGAACAATTTTTAACATCAGTTTTGAAGTTTGCGACATCAATATCTATTTGGAAACCAAATGTCATTGAAACCAGACAATGTTGAATTTTCCCGCCTTTTTTGGTGGCCATTTTGAAAACAGCGGTCAACGAACAATTTTGAACACCAGTTTTGAAGTCGCAACATCAATATCTATTTGGAAACCAAATTTCATTGAAATCGGACAATGTTGAATTTTCCC
>MJUU01012760.1:34814-53880 GCA_002080025.1 Modiolus philippinarum | reverse complement strand
GACTTACATTCAAGTTTACGTCCGAGTTCAGATCTCAGTCACTATACATGGTAGGATCATGTAACCTTGCATATGCATGCATCTCTGATGGTAGGTCAGCATCCAGGCAAAATTAGGTCACTTTGACCTATATTTTCCTTGAATGGCTTGCATTCAAGTTTACGTCCGAGTTCAGACCTCAGTCACTATACATGGTAGGATCATGTAACCTTGCATTTGCATGCCCCTCTGATGGTAGGTCAGCATCCATGCAAAATTAGGTCACTTTGACCTATATTTTATGCTTGATTGATTTACATTCAAGTTTTTGGATGAGTTCAGATCTCAGTCACTATACATGGTAGGATCATTGTAACCTTACACATGCATACATCTCGGATGGTAGATCAGCATCCAGGCAAAATTGGGTTACTCTGACAATGTGCCATAACGAGGCGAACTCTGTAATCCTTGATTACCTATGTTTTAATATCATACCATTAATGACCATATACATGTGTATACTCATATGGTTGGACTGCTATTAGAACATGAAAAAATACTGTAAAATTAATTAGGGAAAGTTCCAAACTTCAATATCAACCTCCTTGTACATCCTGAAATGATAGCTCTCTGCAACATACAACCATTCATTTTTTTTTACCTTTACACCTTTCAATTTGACATGCTACCTTACATTTACATCGTTTGCTGTAAAGAGAAAAACTGGCCCTCTTAGAAATTTCTACATTTGATATTGATGCCTTACCCAGAGCGACCAGCAAGGGGTAAAATATCACCATAAAGTGCAAGCCTGTGGTAAAAATAATATAAATATATGGCTACTGTTAATTATTTCAATTCTAATAGGACACTCACAAGGTTCCAATTAGGAGAATTCCTCTTAGTACACATGGATGAAACGCCATTTTACTCCGTTAGGTTTGTGACATTGCAAAAACTGATGAAAAAATATCTATGATGTTATCGAAAGTACCGTCATTTGTTTATGACGTTACCCATAAGTAAATATTATTTTTACCACAGGTTTGGACACAAAGCGATTGAAGGCCGTCATATTAGAAAACAAAACAATTATTAAAAGAAGACGAAAAGCCGTTCAGGGCAAGCTGAAATCACATATAAAACATATATAACGGGAAATTGCATCTCTGCTTCTGTTTAATTAGATATAAATTATTTAATAATATTTGCATTCTAATACCTGACCGTACATGTAAGGTCAGACCATACACTTACAGTCTGACCGTATACGCATTTTGAAAAAATATGCAAAAGGTCCCGACCATATGCGTACGGTCCAAATACATGTATGGTCCGGAACATATACTTGGCAGAAAAGAAACTTTAACCTGTGGGTAAAAATCTAACATGGGACACACAAACCAATGAATGGTCAGACCCAAACACTATAAAATATGTGTTTTTTATGCAAATAATTTTTTGAGTGTATCTGGAAAATCTTCAAAGCAGCTTCTTCATATTAACAAATTTGTTATGTGGGGTTTTTGATAATCAAAAATAACATGTTATGTATCTTAAGTGTAATCAGACTACTAGGTCCAGAATTGAAAGCATTCTTACAATGATATTCATCAAATAATTTCTTTCTTTTCAATTATTTTACAACCTACTGTTTCCATTTTGTTCTTACCATCTTCTTTTGTCTGAATAATGTATTTGGTACTATCACTCCAATATCCAGTCTGAATCCAATCTTTAATTGTCTCATTGTAAATCAAAGGTCGCACAACTACTTTTATAATGTACTCTGTGTACGGCCAAAGCTTACTCAGCAGCATACTGTATTTGGTCGTCTCCAGAAGCTAATAAAATAAAATTAGACTGTTGTATATATGTCCAATTATTATATCTGTAACTGTTAGTTCTCTGCAAAAAAAAAAACAGCAATTTAACCACTGTGATTTATTTTTAGCAACTGTAGTGGCCATGTTGTTTGATCTTTCAACTCTAAAATCACAAATTTGAAAGTACATATCCCTGGTCCTGATTCAGACCAAATTTTGTTGATGTTGGCCTTGCAGTGTAAGGGGAGATTAGTTCTTTGAAAAAATTTTAACGCAAATACTGAAGGCGCCAACCTGATGGCAAAAGCAGAACTGGTACTGCATGTGGGCCAGGTGAGCTAAAAATGTTCAGTAAAATCAAATTCAGTCAACAAGGTAATACCAATATAATTCCAACATTGTTGGCAATATAGGGAAATAACAACTGGTAAGTTATAACCTTATATTATGCATTGATGCAAACCTCAACTGAGTAGTGTCTGTAAAATCATAAGACATTAGATATAGCTCTGGAAAAATGCAAAAATCAGTAAAATTTCCTTTTGCAGTAATATAAAATTACTGAGAAGATATAGCAATACATTATAAAATAGTAGTGTTGCCTCTAACAGTCGTTGGTTTTCGAAGAATTTGACTTTTTAGGAACAATTCTTAAAGAAACACATTCGAAACATCATGTTAATAATAAATCAGTTGTATGCTGAATGGTCGAATGACTTGATATAGACAATTGTTTTCAAAGACTTTGTTATGTCAAAACTTGAAATGACAAAAATCCATACAGTACACACAGAGTGTTTCAATTACAAATCACCCTGGTCTAACACTAAGGAAAGCACCAAGAATTGCTGGTGTTTCCACTGACATTTAAGACTCTGCCATATCTTACCATGTTAATAACAAAAAGAAATTTGCTGGTGTTTGACATTAACATTTGCTGGTGTTTACAATGTGAAAAATGTCAGACCTGAGTGTTTTGTAACTGCACTCTATGTGTACTGTAATTCTTAAAGCAATTTTTCAAATTCATAGCAATTATGGAAAATTGATGGTAGACTGAAGACTATAATTGTCACTGACTTTTCAGAACATCGTTCAGGCAGATTACTCTGCATATTATATAAAACTTATCTTCATTGATAACACAATGACATACTACCTGTATTTCTGTTTGTATTTAATAAAAAGATATTGAAACACATTTTCCTCAAACAGGCATGGGGTAATGCTAATTTGTAATTGTAATGCCCTGTAATGCATTAAATTATTACAAAGTAATGCATGCAATGTGTAATGCTCCATTTTTAGCATTACATGTAATTGTAATATAATGCATTACATTTCAAAAATACCTGTAATTTAAGAATGATATGGCATTACATAGCATTACATTTTTTCTACTATGCAACTTTGGGTAAAGATTTTCACCTATAAAATTAGTTTTTGTGAAATTTATTAGAGCTCCATGTCAATTTTGAACATTGTTTTTCTATAATATCTGCCAACTTTGCAACAAATCTAAAAGTATTAAAACAACAATTTGTTTTCATTCAGAAATTTTATGATGAAAGACTATTAATCTCAATTCTAGTTTTGAAAATTTGCAATCCTTATTTCACAAAACAAACACAAGCTTCTAGTGATCAAAGTATAATTAGGTCAAAGATCGATGACTGTCACATGTAAAACTCTTAATTAGTTTACATTTCAATTATTTCATTTCCTCAAAATATGTGAGCAAAGCTGCTTGAAATAATTCTATTGTAGTTAAGACATAAAACATCATTATAATAGTTTTTAACAGTAAGCCCCATGTATAAAAAATTCCTGTGATCCTATGTCTGTAGCTGAGAAATAATACAAAACATGCAATAATCCTTGCCTAAATAACATATTTCTTCTTCAAAAATAGCCTAATGCCTAAATTATGCTCTATTATTATATTAAAAAAGCACCCTCCATACCACATTGCTTAAATCGATTAAAAATATATTATACTATAAGTATCGAATAATTAACACATTTTATCAAAATCACTTCAGTTTAGATAACAACTCTGTTACACTTCATATTATAATATCTAATTTCATACAATGATGAATATAAAATGTTCTTTACCTATATGTCTTGCAACTTTTGTTGTGAGTGAAAAGCTTGATACATATAGCATTTTAACAAACACTTTCTCCTGTCTTTAGCTGATTAATTGGCCATCAAAGTTAAGTGTTATAATAAGTATGTCAGCATTTATTTTATTTCATTGGCAAGAATTCCAGTTGTGTCCCACATTATCAAGGCATTCGTTTTGCCATAAAACACACAAGAGCTCCTATCTTAAAAGTTCAGAATTTTGCTAATATGCTTGCACCTGTGGAATAACAGGTTTGGTAATTCTAGTTTACTTGTAATCATAAGCTGTCATATCTTCCACTGAGAATTACATGAATTTCTTGAAATGAACTTTTCAACAGTAATTTTTTATTCTGATGATCATGTTAAGAAACGTGAATACATTTGTACATATTTGTTGTATATAGAGATGCTTGTGTTTTGTATTAGGTCACTCAGCAAGCTTAACATTGATGAAATTATTAATTTGGTTGTTGTGAGATCTGTGTTGATGCTAATGCAACTGCATACCCTATATCAATGGGCACACTATGAGTAGTTGATGCTAGACGGACCCAAGAAAAAAAATAACATTGATAAAAGTGCAAAATTTCAAAGTTAGAGGAGCATGACTGCGGGGGCATAGACATTTAATGCTAACTGAAACTAATCTGTACTCATACTAAATACCAAATATCAATGGGCAACTATGAGTGGTTGATGCTAAACAGACACAAGAAAAAACTTAAACATTGATAAACAGTGCACAATTTCAAAGTCAGTGAAGCATGACTGCATGGCATATACATATTCTCGTATGATTCAACCTAATTACCTATTCCTTGCACGAATAGTTATTTGTGGTACACGAGACTTTGAAAGTTAGAGTTAGATATGAACAAGTTGCATTTTCATTGGTTGAACGACAATTAATAGCACATCACGCATGATGTGTTATTATTTTTTCAACTTTTCTATTGGACCACTGTGAAATATCGTTGGCCGTGATTAAGGTTGCCTGAGTAACGCTGTTGTTATAGCATTTCGGCACCAAATATTGAATCATTGCATTTGTAATGAAAATCATAAGAGAAATAGTTTTAATAACTTGAAAGAATTGTATATCGCTTGATATCAACTCTCGTTATATAATTTCAAACATAATAAACTCGCCAAAGGCTTGTTTATTATATATTGAAATTACAAAACTCCAGTTGATATCCAGCGATATACAATTCTTTCTCGTTACGAAAACTATAAAAACGCCACTTAAATTGATCTGTTCTGATGTTAATTCAACTGCATACAAAATATCAATGGGCAACTATGAGTGGTTGATGCTAAACAGACACAAGAAAAAACTTAAACATTTGAAAAACAATTCAAAATTTCAAATTCACTGGAGCATGACTGCAGGGGCATAGACAAAAACGCCAATGAAACTGATCTGTACTGATCTAATGTAACTGCATGCCAAATATCAATAGGCAACTATAAGTTGTTGATGCTAAACAGACATTAGAAAAAACTTTAAAAAATTGTGGACTTCACCGCTGTCGGAATCACCATACCTAAGTCTCACTTTTTTCGACAATCCTTGAAGACTCAACAAAAATCGGTACCCTGCTTATAGAAGTTTGTCAAAAAATGATCAAGTTCAACTAGTCCACACAAATGGGCAGGGGTTGCCCTTATAAATTGCTGAAATCACCACTTGTTTGAAAAGAACTGATATCACTGAAGGATAACAATGGTTGCTAATTAATATCCATAATAATAATTAGTCTTTGAAAGTTTCAGGAAATTTACTAAAATTATAATTTTTTTTATAATTTTTATTAAATTCTAACTCTTTCATCTGTTAAGGTATATTGAAAACTTTGAAAAAGACATTTAGAAAACATGGGGAGCAGCATTGGCCATCTTAGATGAGGAAAAGAACTTGACCTTTGACCTACTTTCTCCAAAATAAATAGGGTTCTCCCCTTCCTGGTACCCAAAAGTATATCATATCCAAGTTTCATTTCAATTGGATGTAAACTAAAATTACACAAAACCATTTTGACTATGAATTTCAATTCTTATCAAATTGCGCAAGATAGATGCACAGTTTAAGATACTTAAACTACTTTAAATCCATTTAGTGATTCCCTGGAAGTTCCCATAGGGTCTAATGTTAAACTCTTGTTGATTACTCAACAGTGCTGAAGTAACAACACTTGGATCAGCACCTCATAAATTCCATTATGTCAAGTTTGGACAACAGATGAGCAAATATTGGTACCATGTTTAGTTGCAATCTTGCCTGTAGTTCTCCAATGTAGAATGCTTCAGACGACTACAGACAAATGGTGACGAATGCAAAGTAATGGCAATTACAAGAGGCCCTCAAGAACCTGTATTGCTCAGCTGGCCATTGATTAACATAGACATTTTATGTTAAGGAGCCCATATATATATATATTTAAACTATAGTTCCAGTATGCCTAATTAGTTAAAGGGTGGAAGACCTCTGTTAGTGTTTCCCATGGGGTCCAATTTTTAAACTATGTTCCCTGCTGCTAGCCAACTTGGATAAAGTGTGAACCTAAAAAAAAAAAAAAAAACAGTTTCTTTTCAAGGGTCTACATAAAGACAATTTCTGACCAAGTTGGGTTCCATTGGCTCAGTAGTTTCAGAGGAGAAGATCTTTGAATATGTTTTCCCATAGGGTCTAATGTTAAAACTAAGTTCGCCCCTGGCTACCATGTTGAATATCGCAGCGACCTGAAAAACGCCTTTTTGCAAGGGACCACCCAAGGACTATTGTGGCAAAATTTGGTTTCATTTGCTTGGTAGTTTCAGTGGACAGGATCTTTGAATGCGTTTTCCCATAGGGTCCAATGTTAAAACTGTGTTTGCCCCTGGCGGCCATCTTGGATATCGTGCTGACCTGTAAAAACACCTTTTTTTTGCAAGGGACCTCTGAAGGACTATTGTGACCAAGTTTATTAATATGAAAAGGAAAGGAAATGGGGTAAATGTCAAGGAGACAACATCCCATATCCAGGTTAAAACGACCCAAAACAAAACATCTATGGGTCACCATATGGTCTTCAACACAGTGAGGAAGCCCTAAATGGCCCCAAAAAGGTAAAAAAGTGGATAAATCAATGGAAAAAAACCACATCCAATAACCCAAATATCAAGAAACTAAAATCTTATAAGAAGACAAGGACAAGCCAATGACCAACATATTCCTGACTTGGGACAGGCGCAAAAATTGCGGTGGGGTTAAACTTTTTTTCTTGGATCCAAACTCTCCCCCTATGTGTGGTGAATGGCTAAAAATAAATACACAAAAAGACTCACAGTAAAAATCAAACTAGAAAAAAGTCCAACTTATCAAGACGAGTATTTAAATTAATTTATTAAGTTCTAATTGGCCCAGTTGTTTAAGAGGAAAAGATTTTTAAATGTGTTTTCCCATAAGGTCCAATGTTAAAACTATGATCCCCATAGGCAGCCATGTTGGATGTAGCACAATCCTGAAAAACACCTTTTTTGTAAGGGACCACCCAAGGACTATTGTGGCCAAGTTTGGTGCCAATGACAGTAGTTTCAGAGCAGGATCTTTGAACGTGTTTTCCCATAAGGTCCAATGTTAAAACTATATATCCCGCTGACAGCCATCTTGGGTATCGCACAGACCTGAAAAACACCTTTTTTGAAAGGGACAACCCAAGGACTACTACTGCCAAGTTTGGTGTAAAATGGCTCAGTAGTTTCAGAGAAGAATTTAAGATCTGTGAGTTTGAACGTGTTTTCCCATAGGGTCCAATTTTAAAGCTATGTTTCCCGCTGGCGGCCATCTTGGATATTGCGCGGACCTGAAAAACATCTTTTTTGTAAGGGACCATCCAAGGACTATTGTGGCCAAGTTTGGTTCCAATTGGCCCAGTAGTTTCAGAGGAGAAGATCTTTGAATGATAAGTTTACGCCGGACTGACAGTCACGACTGACACAAAGTGATTGCAAAAGCTCACCCTGGCATTAGCAGGTGAGCTAAAAAGCCAACATGGACCTGTACTCAAAGTGAGCTAACAATTAATTCAAATACATATTGACAATAAAGGGCTACGCCGAGCGGAGCATGATACGAACGCAGCATGTCGAACACTGAAATTTGAACAAGTATGAAAAAGAAAGGAAATGGGGTATATGTAAAGGAGACAACATCCCATATCCAGCTTAAAACGACCCAAAACAAAATATCTAGGGGTCACTGTATGGTCTTCAACACAGTGAGGAACCTCACACCATATAGCAAGCCCTAAATGGCCCCAAAAAGGTAAAAAGTGAATAAATCAATGGAAACAAACCACATCCAATAACCCAAATATAAAGAAACTAAAATTTTATAAGAAGACACGGACAAGCCAATTACTAGTACCAACATATTCCTGACTTGGGACAGGCGCAAAAATTGCGTAAAAATTGTGAAAAGTGTATTTCAAAATGAATGAGGACCCAGTAAAGATACAGTAATTAAATAAACACAATAAAGAGCTTGACCAAGTAATTAGAATAAAAATTAGCTCTTATAATTCCTTATAATCGAAAATGGTAAGAGGTATGTCAAAATGGTCACATACTACTTTAGCTATATGATAAGAGGAATCCGAAGAAAGGAACCCCATTAAAATCCAATACAAAAATAAAAGATTTTAAATATTCTGAAAGTTGCAATTTCAGCCCTTTTGACCCCTTGTAGCTTGGAAATGGTAAGAGCTATGCCAAATCCATTGTCATACCACTGAAAGCTTATATCAAGAGAAATCTAAAGAAAAAAATCCTATCGAAATCCGATGAAAAATGAAAATTTTAGGTAATCTGCAAATTTGCAATTTTATCCCCATTCGGCCCTTCATTAAGCTTGGAAAAGAAACATGTTGTCAAAAATCTGATGGTGCAGCTCTTTTTTATTATCAAAAGGAATCCATTGCAAAAAACTGCATCAAAATCGGACTAAAAATAAATAAAATGAAATTTTTGAAAATCGCCCCTTTTGGGCCTCATTTATCTTGTGGACGGTATATGCAACGTAAAATCGTTGGCATACTACTGATAGGAAATTTAATTAGGAACACACTGAAAGAAACCCCACCAAAATCCAATACATAATAAATATTCTACAGCCAAATATGTGAAAACACCCAATTTTGCCCTTTTTGGCCCCTTTTTTAAAAACTGGAGGGGCCAAAATAACCAAAATCTACCCTAGACTTGCTTTTGTGCCAAGGAACACTATGTTAAAATTTCATAAGGATTGGTCAACTGGAACTTAAGTCATTGACAAAAAACAAAAGTGTCTACAGACGACGACGACGCAGGACGACAACGACGACAACAACGACTACGACGACGACGACTGCCTGAGCACCATACCAATATGCGACCTCAATTTTTTGCGGTCGTATAAAAACTGTTTAAAGGACAATACGTAATCTTCATCTTGCAACAAGTTAATTACAATGACAAACGATGCATTAAGTTATAATATTAGTTTTCAGATCTTACTTTACTTAGTGCCATCATCATGTGTTGAGAGAGACTCTTATTTATAATTTCTATACAGATTTCCTGTCAATAAATTAGATTTACATTTCAATTAGCATTTATATAACATATTCATGATACAATATGTTAAAAGCAATAGCTACAAAGTTTCACCCGAAATAATGTTGAATTAAACAACTAATTTTTTTTTTACTCTTTCATTGAACTTTGGATAAAAATCATCTAAACACACTGAAGACAGAAACAGTCAAAGATCAGTGTCTGCATGGTAGACAACTGTTGGACTATATATTGTTATTGGCTTACAGATGCTAAAGTTGTAATATTGCCCTGACTTTTTATTTGTCTGCTGAACTCTTTTTTAACAGATCACACTGAAGACATGTTTTTCTCGCCTAGGGGATCGAGGTAACTCATGATTTTGGGGGTGTGAGATGTTTCTATCTTTCCCCTTTGCTGTCTCATGCACCTCAATCATAAGCACATACAAAAATTCAAGATGTCTGCCATCTCTTAGGATTTTCATGCGATTTATCCAGTATTATTTGTCGTTTATTTAAATAAATTTTACTATTTATATACAGAATGAAAAATGTACCTTTGAATTGCGAGATTCTATTTATATTTAAACAGAGAAGTAAAATTGTGTGCCAATTGTTGAAAACTAAGTTACTATCCAGCTTCAGTTAACGTATACCACTTATGATGTTGTCATATGAGATTTTAAAGTCTATGAAAACTGCAAGTTCTGTTTCCGGTTTTTGTCATGTACTTGCAGATTTCAATACGCAGGTTATGAGATTTTAAAGTATGTGCCGTACGAAGGAAATATCTAAAAATATGATTTTTAACGTTAGTGTATAATTATAGGAACAAAATAATTTATTCAGCTGTTAAAGTATTCCCATGACAAACCAATAAGTATAATTTGACGAGACAAGAAGTAATCAGAAGTTGACGGGGATAGTGAGGATTTAAGTTTTGCAGTAAATTGATCTTCTATATTGAGACACAACTTTATTTAAAAAAGGTGCAAAATGTATGCACTTGTAAACAACCAGTAGGCAGAAACACACCAACAGGGCAACATTTATTCATTTTTACTTGGGAGGGAGGGGGGGTTCAGGGGCTATAGAAAAAAAACTTTCAGTACAAGTGTGGACCTAAATTGATGTCTCGCCCGTCCCTGCTTGATCGCAAAATTGAGGTGAAAACTCAAACTGGCTAAATCAGAAAACTTAACGTGTTCACTAGACTGTGAAATTAGATTAACTGACAAAAGAAATATAGCAGACTGTCAGCCCATATCAACCAAAACCAAAATTCCAAATATTAATGACCTACCACTGATAGATACTGAAAACCCAAACATGTTCACTAGACCATGAAATTGAGGTCAAGGGTTAAAGCCAAAAGCAGGCCATCATCTTCCATCTAAGACAAACCCACATGCCAAATATTATTGAACTTACATTAATAGATACTAGGAAACTTAACATGATCACTGGACCATGAAACTGAGGTCAAAGACAAAAGCCATATAGCAGACTGTCATGTATTATGCAAGACCAACATATAAACCAAATATCATTGACCGTGAAATTGAGGTCAAGGACAAAAGCCATATGACAGACTGTCATGAACAACCTACATACCATATATCATTACCTACCACTTATAGTTACTGAGAAACTAAAAGCACAAAAAACTTAACATGTTCATTGGACCGTGAAATTGAGGTCACAGACAAAAGCTATATAGCAGACTCCCATGTACTATTCAAAACCAACCTATATACCAAATATCATTCACCTACCACTTATAGTTACTGAGAAAATGACCTGATCACAAAAACTTAACATGCTCATTAGACCGTGAAATTGAGGTCAAGGACAAAAGCCATATGACATACTGTCATGTACTACCTAAGACCAACTTACATACCAAATACGATTGACCTACCACTTATAGTTACTGAGAAACTAAACTAAGCACAAAAACTTAACATGTTCATTGGACTGTGAAATTGAGGTCACAGACAAAAGCCATATAGCAGACTGTCATGTACTACTCAAGACCAACCTATATACCAAATATCATTGACCTACCACTTATAGTTACTGAGAAAGTGACCTAATCACAAAAACTTAACATGAAAGTTTACGCCGCTGCCGCCATACTTTGTACGCATATGTCTCGCTTTCCACGACTTTCGTCGCAGGCGAGACAAAAAATTCAACAAATTGTTTGTAGTTTTTATGTGCGGGTAAAATCATGATAATTTCCATAATTGAAATAATTCTAATCTATATTAAATGAATTTGACATTTATATATTTCCTTGAAATCCTATAACTGATATGGTTGTTACTGTTTTTAGGAATAGCTAAGAACATTATTACCAACCAGCCAACAGAGAACCTAAATGGTCAGAATTAATCTGTAAGCATAAGGTATTAAGGTCAAAATGACAAAATTGTATGACCCATCCTGACCACAGTTAGGAATAATTATCACAATTATTTTCACAGCCATGAAATCTGCAAGTATAGGGTCAGAATGATATTTTAAGACCCAACCTGACCACAGCTAGCCATAAATGATCATAATTATTTATTGCAACTATTTTCACAGCCATGAAATCTGCAAGAATATAAGGTCAGAATGATATTTTAAGACCCAACCTGACCACAGCTAGCCATAAATGATCATAATTATTTATTGCAACTATTTTCACAGCCATGAAATCTACAAGAATAGGGTCAAAATGATATTTTAAGACCAAACCTGACCACAGTTAGCCATAAAAGATCATAACAAGTGATCTGTGAGCCCAAGCTCACTAGAAATACCCCCTTTCTTAGCCAAGGAATCATAGAGGGAAAGTGCAAATTCAAGTGTGTGAGTGAACCCAATACAGAAGTGAACATCAAAATTGACTAAGTCAGTAAACAGGAAGTAGTGTCTCAGTTGACCTGAAAACACATCCCACAATATGGCTGGACTATACAAAGCTTGTGACAAAATTCAAAAGCTGCATCATAAAACAATGTAGAGAAATCCTTGACGAAAAATTACTCCATTATGCCACAATTGCAAAAAGATTGACAAAGTCAGTAAACAGGAAATTGTATTCCGACAAGTCAGAAAATGCATCCCACAATATGGCATGACCATGCAAAGCTTCTGACAAAATTTCAGCTTTGTATCATTTACCGTCACAGAGAAAACTTTGACGAAAGCTTGTGACAAAATTTCAGATCTGTACCATTTACCATTGCTGAGATAAATGCGACGAAAATGTGTTACAGACAGATCCACACACACGCACTCACACAAAGACTGAAAACAGTATACCCCCTATCCACAATGGGGAGCGGGGGTATAGTTATTTATCGCAACTATTTTCACAACCATGAAATCTACAAGAATTTGGGCCAGAATGATATTTTAAGACCAAACCCGACCACAGATAGTCATAAATGATCATAATTATTAATCACAATTATTTTCACAGCCATGAAATCTGTAAAAATAAGGTCAGAATGATATTTTAAGACCAAACCTGACCACAGATAGCCATAAATGATCATAATTATTAATCACAACTATTTTCACAGCCATGAAATCTACAAGAATAGGGTCATCAAACTGTCATCTGGCTTAACCCACTTGATTGGAAGGGTTTGGATCCAAGAAAACGAGTTTAACCCCACCGCAATTTTTGCGCCTGTCCCAAGTCAGGAATATGTTGGTGATTGGCTTGTCCATGTCCTCTTATAAAATTTTAGTTTCTTGATATTTGGGTTATTGGATGTGGTTTGTTTCCATTGATATATTCACTTTTTTACCTTTTTGGGCCATTTAGGGCTTGCTATATGGTGTGAGGTTCCTCACTGTTTGAAGACCGTACGGTGACCCCAAGATGCTTTGTTTTCTGTCGTTTTAACCTGGATATGGGATGTTGTCTCCTTGACATTTACCCCATTTCCTTTCTTTTTTATATTTGAATATATTTCTTTATGAAATGCAATAATTTTCTTTTCAGTTTTTTCGCTTTGAAATGTAAATATATATAAATCCTACATGAGGGCAAGGACTTGTATAGTGAGTAGTTATACAAATCCTTGATGAGGGATGCTTCAAACAAACGCATATTTATAAAGTTTCTATAAAAATACAGTAATTCTATAAGCCTATTTATAAATGACTTAAGGGGGTTCGCTACTCTATTTGAAAATAAAAAAAATTTCAAATAAATGTGATTTTTTGTTAGAAAATTTAAAAAAGAAGAGATTTCAGTGCAAAAATTGATATGTTGATGATCTAATTTTTGAGATTTAAGTGATTGAAAATTTGGCGGGAAACTGAACTCCTCGGATTTTTCATATGATTAACATTAGCAAAGTTTGACCACTATTGAATGTGACAGAATAAATAAAATTCAATGATATTTTTACAGAATGTTTATAAAGATGTATAAAATGAAATGATGGGAAAAAATAAGGGGGTCCATGGGCAAAAATTATAATGCTTTTAAATGGATAAAACCAGACAATTCCGAAAATCTGACAGATATCCCAAAACATGAGGAGCAAACCTCCTTAAGTGCATTTTATATTTTAATGATGAAATCATGACTGACAACCGTGACAACAGTTTCACTAGAGTACAATCAGTTACATACATAATTTAATCTGAAAGAAGACCAATAGTGATTAGAAAGTGTCATGTTTCGCAAAATAATGTGAGATGTCGCATCGCAGTTTGAATAAACAGAGGTTTCCCGCACATTTCACATTTCCAGAACTTGCAATTCTCATGCCGGAAGTTAACATGGCTAAAACCGGAACCGGAACTTGCAGTTTTCATAGACTTTAAAATCTCATACGACACCGTCATATTTTTCCAGGAATGTCTTTGATATTTATTTGTGAAACTCAAAGCTGATCATGGTGTTGTGACTAATTTCAGAGCGTTATGGCAAGAAAAAGTATTCTAACATGCCTCTTGTTAATTGTCAATCAGAATGATACTTGAAAACCATATACTTCGCACATGTGCAAATGGTATCGGTATAAGAGTAAAAGGGATGCAAAACAACCATGCTTTTAATTTTTTTTGTCTTAGTTTGTCAAGGAAATAAATGTTAAGAACATTTTTTAACTTAATCATGCCATTCATACACATAAATGTGTATTGTTTTGCTTTCAATTTGAATTTTGAACTTGCATCTGTGAAAACGTCAGATTGTGTATTGTGACATCATAGACACAGACAGCAATCTGCTATCTCATAGGCCACTTCAGAATGAAAGCTCCATTTTCTGTCATATAAGAATCAAAATAATTCATAGCAGGTATATAATAATTGTCATTCAACCATGGGCTGGGCCTTTATATTCGTAAATTTAACACCTTGCTTACGCTCTGGGTTAAATTCTAATACTGTGAAAGTACTATTGTTCGTGGGGTTCCAATTTTCGTGGATTTCGTGGTTCGCTTAAACCACGAAATTAAGTTCCCAACGAAATGCATTTTTTCCATAGGGTTTTAATGCATTGAATTCAAAACCACGAATTTCAGTACCCACGAAATAGTGATAATTGTGAAAACCACGAAAATTGATGTCCACGAATAAAAGTACTTCCACAGTATAAAGGCGAAGTCCATGGTTACAATTAAATGCTCTGAATTAAATTTGAATATAAAGGTCCAGCCCATAGTTAAATGACAATTAAGATATACCTGCCATGAATTATTTCTTAATTTAACCCTCTTGAAAAGGCAAGATAGGCTCATCTCAAATCTTCAGGCAAAGACATCTTTTGAACATCCCTCGGCAAGCCTCAGGATGGACATGATATTTGAGATTAGCCTGTCTAATCATTTCCCATGGGGTAGATACTATATATATCTAACATGAAGGATCAAAAATCAAAAATATTCTCATGTCAATTATCTATATGTGGGTTATGCCAGTCAAACATACATGCTTTTCTCTATTGGTGAAATACCGTTTTGGTCAAGTTTGCCTGAAATCAACCAATCCATAAAGGAAGAATTGCACTTACAAGAATGATGGACAAAACAGACAAAGAGACAGGCAGGTTCATTCCTGTAAATCCCCTTTACTTTATTAAGTTGGTACAAGTATACAATAATCTGGCTTTACTATATCTACAGTAATCTCATACTATATCTACAGTAATCTCATTAATACACTGTAAACAATTTTAATTAATCATGACAACATTATAGTGTACAACAACAAAACAATAAACATAATTTTCGGGAAAACCTAGCCTATACAGCAATATGTTATACTAATAAGCTTGTAAATACTAAGAGAACAACCATTTAACCTTAACACAGGTATGAAAAGGAGGGGGGGGGGTATTTTTGAACAGAAATATTTTTCATCCAAAGCTCAGCTAGCCTCTATCAGATCTTTTATTAAGACCCATTCTCAAAAAGATGTTTTGACATTATTTTTTTTAAATCTACATTAAGCATAAAACAAGAGTTGCTTAATAAAATAAAGGGCTATGCCGAGCCCAGCATGATACGACCGCAGCATGTCGAACACTGAAATTTAAACAAGTGTATTTCAAAATGATTGAGGGCACAGAAAAGAGCTTGATACAGTAATTAAATGGACACAATAAAGAGCTTGACCAAGTAAGCACACGAACTAAAGAAAATAAAAATTAGCCCTTATAATTCCTTATAAACATTGGAAATGATAAGAGGTATCTCAAATGGTCAACGATAATACTTTAAATATGATAAGAGGAATCCCATTAAAATCCAATACAACAATAAAAGATTTTACATATCTTGAAAATTGCAATTTCAGCCCTTTAGACCCCTTGTAGCTTGGAAACTATAAGAGCTACGCCAAATCCATTGACATACTACTGAAAGCTTATATCAAGAGAAATCCAAAGAAAAAAATCCCATCGATTAATCCGATGAAGAATGAAAATTTTAGGTAATCTGCAAATTTGCAATTTTATCCCCATTTGGCCCCTCATAGCTCGGAAAAGACACATGTTGTCAATCTGATGTTGCAGCTCTGTATTTATTTTCAAAACCTTTAAGAAATCCATTGCAAAAAACTGCATCAACAGGACCAAAAACAAATAAAATGAAATTTTTGAAAATCACCCCTTTTGGGCCCCATTTATCTCGTGAACGGTAAATGCCACGTAAAATCCATTGGCATATTTCTGATAGGAAATTTAATTAGGAACACACTAAAAGAAACCCTATCAAAATCCAATAAATAATAAATATTCTACAGCCAAATATGTGAAAACACCCAATTTTGCCCTTTTTGGTCCCTTTTTTTAAAAGGGGGAGGGGCCAAAATGACCAAAACCAATCCCTGCCTTCCTTTTGTGCCAAAGAACACTGTGTTAAAATTTCATAAGGATTGGCCGACTGGAAGTTAAGTTATTGACAAAAAACAAAAGTGTCTACAGACGACAACGACGACGATGACGACAGCGCCATACCATTATAGGACCTCAAAATTTTTGCAGTCGTATAAAAAAATTATGGATGTTTTTTCCATCTAACTGAAAACAGATTAAATTTCTTCAAGAAAAATCAAAATGCTCCCAAAAGCCTGTATCACTTGACACTTTACCATCTGCAGTACTCAAGGTCACTGCAATTTCGGTTTTAATTTAGGGAACAACAGTTATAATAAATGAACCTCATGTTTATATTCATGGAGCAACGACTAGTCATCTTTTTTTTTCATTTATTCAAATCAATTAAAAAGTCCAAGTCTTTCTATGTCATATACATTTTATGTTTATTTTTAAGGATTCATCGGGATTAAAACTTGGTTGGCCTGGTTTCAATTTTCAATTTATGGACCAGCTTGGCCAAATTAAATAGATAAAAAATATGCACCCTTTCCTAACTTTTTATCGCATGGGTATAAAAAATCTTTGAATTTAAAATGTAAGACAACTAAAAGAGAATGATGGACACCAAATGATGGTAAAAGCTCATAATGTCTTATAATACAAGTGAGATAGAAAAATAATTATACCCTTTTCTAGTTAGATGGTTATTCTCTTTGCAAAGTGAAGGGGAAGGCCAATCATGCACATAAGCACTTTTACCTGTCAATGCAAACACAAAAATAATAAAATTGCCTACCGATTTAGATGAAATATCACTATACTCTTCCTTCTAAAAATATTATATTTAGTAGCTATACTGACTATCACTTTTTATTCTATTACATTTTTATAGATATTTTATTACGGTTAAAGTAACACTGTTCCTGATACAGGTTTCAGATAAATTATTCATTAACTTATAATACACTGAATGAGAGACAAATTACATATATGAGGAATTGCCACTGAGGAACAGCTTTCTATTTAGAATTCTAATATGACTCTCTTCTTTGGCTTTGGAAACAAAGCTATGTTCTAATTCCAACAATATTTTTAGCACATGCATATATATTTTTTTTTACAAAAGGACATTCGTAGGGCCCTATCAAGTTAATTTGTAGATTCTCATCCACCTGTAACAAAAAATCTGGGGTTGGTGGGAGGGTTTTATTTTTTATTTTTTACTGATTTTCACTAAAATTGATAGGAATTTAAAGAAAACTTTCTATATAAATAAAAATAAAATTAAAAAATAAATTGAGCTAAGAAACTAGAGGCTCCAAGGAGCCTGTATCGCTCACCTGGCTTTCAGTTGCCAAAATCGTGGTAACATTGTAAGTTATACAGTTTATCATCAGTCTCTCAAACTTTAGTACCTCGAACACCACCAATATCTTGTACATATGAAAAAGGAAGGAACAACGGCAGTAGAATACCGAAGGAACAAAGGGGTGAAATTCACAAAAATCGAAGTCCAAAGACAGGGCAAAAACGAGAACACAGAAATCAATGACGTTAGACACAAAAACAATGACGCCAGACAGACACAAAGCACAGAACCAGAAACCACAACATTCAGAACAAAGGCACTCACAGTGTGAACTCCAGTGAAACTGAGAGTGACATCAGGTGCTCCGGAAGGGTAAGCATGTCCTGCTCTGTTAACAGCACCCGTCACACTGTGGGCGATTCAATCCGGGAAAATGTCAAAGTCGGTAGTCAAATCCGGGAAGACGTGAATCTAGCTGAAAATGTCCACTTTCATTTGGGATACTGACACGTCATATCTTTCAATGATGCTATGGCGACGGCCATAGAATTTCTTGAGGGATGAAATTATTGTCCATATATGTTGTAGTCCAGCAATACCAGTTGGTCAAAAAAATAATGTGAATAGAATAATCAAATTGTTAAATTGGTTACACAGTAGGAACAAGTAGACCGGTAAGGTCATACACAATGGACTATAACAAAGGTTGAACAAATCCCTGACTAAGCAGCTTTTGGGACAGTGTTTTTACTCTGTTCAAAAAATCACTGTACAAACTACAAGCTCGACAGTAACAAATCAACTGTGAAATGTACACTCCATAGGCTGGAGAGGTAGGTATATTGCTGCTAAGAAAGGGAAAGTTCACAATGGGGAAATTAAAATCATCACGCTTGTCATA
>MJUU01012760.1:21192-34153 GCA_002080025.1 Modiolus philippinarum | reverse complement strand
GAAACAAACCACATCCAATTACCCAAATATCAAGAAACTAAAATTTTATAAGAAGACACAGACAAGCCAATCACCAACATATTCCTGACTTGGGACAGGCGCAAAAATTGCGGTGGGGTTAAACTCGTTTTCTTGGATCCAAACCCTCCCCCTATGTGAGGTGAATGGCTAAAAAATAAATACACAAAAAGACTCACAGTAAAAATCAACTAGAAAAGAGTCCAACTTATCAAGACGAGTACCCTTACAATGAAGTACATAAAACATGAAGACAATACACACAGGTACTGTCCGGACAAATACTCGCAGTTACTGACAGCTAGCTAAGGACATAATTTCCGTTGACTATGATATCAGGCCTTCTTACATATGAAAATACTTCCAAATACATTTGGTATAACAAAGTCATCAATTATGTAAGAAGAACATGATTATATAATTGTGCAATGCCAAATACTGCCAATATGAAAAATTGTTTGAATTTAGTTATGGTGTAAAGCATTTAGGAGATGATCAATATTTTTGCCAACAAAAACCAGAAGTAACGATTTAACAACAATGCTGTATTTATATACAGTATTTAAAGTCTGATTATGTTTTACTATATTTCTTTGATGGGATTTTTTGACAAAAAATGTTCTTGCTTAGGACACCTTTCAAAACTACTTTTGAAATACGAACAATATTCAACATCGGTTTTGAAGTAACCAACATCAATATCTATGTGGAAAGCAAATTTCATTGAAATAGGACAATGTTTAAATTTCCTGCCTTTTTGACAACCATTTTGAAACGGCCGTCAGCAAACAATTTTCAACATAAGTTTTGAGATTGTGACATCAATTACCTATTTGGAAAACAAATTTCATTAAAATCGGACTCCATTGAATTTTCCTGCCTATTTTGGCAGCCAATTTAAAATGGTAGTCAACAAACTATTTTCAACACCAGTTTTGAAGTAGTGACATCAATATCCACTTGGATACCAAATTTAAATGAAATCAGATAATGTTGAATTTTCCTGCCTTTTATGGCGGCCATTTTGAAAATGGCAGTCAACAAATAATTTTGAACATCGGTTTAGAAGTTGCAACATCAATACCTATTTGGAAACGAAATTTCATTGAAATTGGACAATGTTGAATTTTCCCATCTTTTTTGGAGACCATTTTGAAAATGGCGGTCAACCAACAATTGTTAACATCTGTTTTGAATATGCTACATCAAAACCTATTTGGAAACCAAATTCCATTGAAATCGGACATTGTTGAATTTTCCCGCCTTTTGTGGTAGCCATTTTGAAAATGGCAGTCAACGAATAATTTTCAACACAGGTTTTGAAGTCGCAACATCAATATCTATTTGGAAACTAAATTTCATTGAAATCGGACAATGTTGAATTTTCCAGCCTTTTTTGGCGGCCATTTTGAAAATGGCAGTCAACGAACAATTTTCAACACCAGTTTTAAGTCGCCACAGCATGGCATACATTTCATCATTTTACACTTAACCTTCATCTTCTATAGTTTTGGAAACGAAAGACGAAAATTAAAAAATTTTAAAAATTCGGTGAAAAAAGGGCAATAACTCCTACAAGGTTTTATGGATTTTCTTCAAAATATCAGGGTGGGTAGATCTTGATATGCTGAACATTTCTGCAAATTACACTTGACCTCCATCTGTTACACTTTTTGAAATAAAAAATAAAAATGCCAAAATTTTGAAAATTTTATGGAAAAAGGGCTCCGAGATGGGTTTTCAGATTTTCTTCAAAATTGCACAGTGGGTAGATCTCATCATGCTGATCATTTTTTCCCCACGTTGATATCTGTAACAGTTTTCGAGTAATTTGCAAAAAACAGCAATTTACCCCTATGTTCTATTTTTAGTAACAGTGGCCATGTTGGTTGGTCTATGGTTATAAAAATCACAAACTTGAAAGTGCATACCCTGGTGATGATTCAGGCCAGTTTGGTTAGTAATGGCCCAGTAGTTTCAGAGGTGAAAATCTTTGAATAAAAGTTAACGGACAGACGACAGACGCCGAGTGATGGCGACAGCTCACATGGCCTTTGGCCAGGTGAGCTAAAAATGGGGTGGTTGGGGATGAGAATCTATTAATTAGTTTGATGTGGCCTAATGTACAGTTTCACATTTTATTCACTCAATAATCATGTGTAAATAAAGTTTGAAATAATGAATCGCACATAAGATGCATCAAATAATGACAATAATTGAAACATGATCGAGGTTGCATGCGTTGTGGTGCTGGTATATCCCTACTCGTTGAAATAAATCATCCAAGCAGTAGCTGAGAAATTAGTGTGACTAAAATTTTCATTATGTACAATAAAGGGGAAAATGGCTAAGTCCCACCTAACAGGAAGTTGATATCATATTAGGTGACCAAAATGACAGATGACACATTCCTCCTATATATAAAGTCAAACATGAGGTTGCACGTGTTGTCGTGCTAGGTATACCCCCGCTCGTATTATTTTACACATTAAAAAGGGAAAAATGGCTAAGTCCCGCCAAACAGGAAGTTGATATCATAAGGTAACCAAAATGGGAGACGATGCATTCCTCCTATATATAAAGTCAAATACCAATTTGAAATAAATCGGCCCAGCATGTAGCTGAGAAAAGTGCGACAAACTTCGGACAGAAGGACGGACGGGCGGACGGACAGACGGACGGACGGACACCGGTATACCATAATACGTCCCGTCAAAGACGGGCGTATAAAAACTGCATCAAAATAGGACTTTAAATTAAAATTTTTGAAATTCGTCCCTTTTAGGCCCATGGTACATGCCACATGAAATCCGTTGGCATACTCCAGATTGGAAATTTGTGTACACTGAAAGAAACCCCAACAAAATCCGATAAATAATAAACATTCTACAGTCAAATATGTGAAAACACCAAATTTTGCCCTTTTTGGCCCCTTTGTTAGAAACGGGAGGGGGCCGCAAAACCCAAAACCATTCCTAGCCTTCCTTTGGTGCCAAGGAACATTGTGTTAAAATTTCAAAAGGTTTGATCAACTGGAACTTGAGTTATTGACCAAAAACAAAAGTGTCTACAGACGACAACGACATCGCTGCAGACGACAGCACCATACCATTATACGACCACAAATTTTTTTGCGGTCGTTAAAAATGTTTGTTTGATTCAAATCTTTTAAAAAAGCATTGTTGCTAAGAATTTCTAAAAATAGCTTGTCTTGGAGAGTTTCAGGAAATTTACCAAGGTTGGAACCATTTTATTTCATTCTTTAGTGTTCAAAATTATGCTTGATACTAAAACATTGTTAAAATTTGTAATTGAATGCAAAAATTTCAAAAATTATTAGTCTTTGACATTTTCAGGAAATTTACCAAAGTTGCAACCGGAATCAAAATTCCAACAGCCTTTTACACATCTGCTCATTTTATGCCAAAATATCAATTTTAATGTAATTCTATTAAGATTCAAAAACTATTCTACTTCTTAACAACTAACATTGAAATTTTTAACAACTAACATTGAAATTTTTTAGAAAAAAACTAAGTCCAAATTTGGAAAAAATACAGAAAAAACAAAAAAAAATCCAATTTTTTTCAGTTTGAGGTAATTTTCTGACCATCATCTAATTTTTGACCACTTTTTGTGAAATTCAAATAAGATTTAATAACTTAATTTGACTTCTAAAAAACTTTAACCACAGGGTTAAAATAAATTTCTTGCGCAAAAAAACTAAGTCAAAATACGGAAAACTAAATAAAAATTTTCGAAAATTTTTCAGCTGGGGTAATTTTCTGACCATTTTCTTGCTTCTGCCAAAATTTCAATTGATTCCATAAAGATCTGATGAAGATATTGATATTTAGAAAACTTTAACCACAGGGTTAAAATAAATGTTGAAGACGACGGAATTTTGGATCGCTATGTCTCGCTTTTGCAACTTTCGTCATGGGCGAGACAAAAATCCTTTATCACCGAAGACTTAGCTACTCAATTAGAACTTAAACCATGTGGGAATAGCACGATTAATCTATCAACATTCGGCGACACAAACCAAAATGTAAGGCATATGGACAGAGCAAAGATAACTTTGGAAACTCAGAGTGGTGGATTTATTCCAATGGACGTATTGATAGTACCCTGTATTGCCGCACCCCTAAGTAATGTTGCAAATATCACCGCTTCTCGACTTCCCTATCTCAGAGGATTAAAATTGGCAAACCCAGTTACGGAAGACAGGAAATTCGAACTATCTATTCTCATCGGAGCAGATTATTATTGGAGTATTGTTCAGGACCACGTAGTTAGAGGAGATGGACTGACAGCAGTTAAATCGAAACTAGGGTATCTACTGTCAGGACCAATGCATAATTTAACTGGAGAGCAGACATCAACAACCATGCTAAATGTACTGATCCAACACACTACTGAGGAATGCAGTTTGGAGAAGTTTTGGGACCTTGAAACAATGGGCAAAAACCAGAAGAATTTGCAAAAACTACAATAGAAGACTATAATGAGGAATATGAATCCAAATGTATTACGTTCAATGGCACCCGATATACAGCAAAACTGCCGTGGAAAGATGATTTTGATGAGTTACCTCAAAACTACAACATAACTTTGCGCAGAACAAAAGGAACGATTGACAGGCTGAAAAAGGACCCTAAAGATGTTGAAAATATATAACGATATTATAAAAGATAAGGGAAAACCTGGATTCATTGAACGCATATATGAAGATGAAAAACAACCCCTTCGAGTTCATTATATTCCACACCATGCAGTATCAAAAGACTCCTCTTGTGACAACTCCTATCAGCATTGTCTATGACTGCAGCTGTCAAGAATCACAAGATAAATCGAGCCTAAACGACTGTCTTATGGCCATTCCACCAAATGTAAACGATTTAACAGGGATCATTGCTAAATTTAGATTATATCCAAATGCCGTTACTACAGATATAGAGAAGGCCTTAGTGAACATTGAATTGAACGAAGAAGATAGAGATGTTATGAGATTCTTTTGGTTAAGTGATCCATGTAATGCAAACAGCCCGTTAGTAACATATCGATTCAAAGTAGTATTGTTTGGAACTACTTGTTCTCCTTTCATTCTGAATTCGACACTTATGAAACATTTTAAACTTAATCCTTCAAAGACAACTGAAAAACTAGAGTGCGACTTATATGTAGATAATGTATTGTCAAGCTTTCGGGATGGTAAAGAGATGCTTGAATTTTACAGAGAATCTAGAGATCTACTAGCTAAAGGGGGATTTAATCTCAAACAACCAGGAATTGCTACAATTAGCGGAATCGGAGAGATGAATGGATCAGGACACAGTCATTAAAGTTCTAGGACTACGTTGGAATACAAAGACAGACCAATTATCGTTTCAAAACAATTTTTATAACAGTAAGAGAAAAATGATTACAAAGCGTGAGATACTGAGGAAATCCTCGAATATCTATGACCCGTCAGGTTTACTCAGTCCCGTGACAGTAAGGACTAAAATGCTGATGCAGTCATTATGGAAACAGAAGTTTACATGGGAAACTCCATTACGGAAAGATCTTCAGTCAACTTGGAATGAACTAAATAAGGATTTACAGATGGCACTGCGTATTGTGTTACCAAGATGTTATTTCAAATAGCAGACGTCTGACACTACAGAATTGCATATTTTTACAGATTCCAGTCAGTTAGCCTATGGTGCCTGTGCTTATCTTGTAACTCAGAATGAATTTACGTTAGTCATGGCGAAAAATCGAGTTGCCCCATTGAAAACTATCACTCTACCCAAACTTGAGTTAATGGCAGCCCTTTTATGGGCACGACTAGGGAAACATTTATCCCGAAATCTCAGTCTTGACACAAAGATCTATTTCTGGAGCGACAGCCAGATTGTCCTAAAATGGCTACAATCATCAAAACCACTGAAAAAATTTGTTGCTAACAGAGTAAGAGAAATCAAAGAGTCAGTTAAAAATCAAGTATGGTTTTATTGTCCAAAAGATGCAAATCCAGCAGACCTTTTTACCAGGGGTATTACGGGAATTAAATTCATCAACAGCAAACTATGGTTTCATGGACCGGAATGGATAAATGACCGAGTTCAGTGGCCAATTTGGAGCGAAAATGAGGGCCAAATCTGCAATGAAATATCAGACAAGGAGTTGTCTGAAAACCAGCAAGAGCATAACGTCTTATTCACATCTACAAAACTCAATGAATTCGGCATACATAAAGTAGTTGATATAGAAAGATATGGAACATTGAAGAAACTCATTCGCTCGACTGCCTATGTAATGCAATTCATACAAAACTGCAAATCAGAAAAAGTAACAGGAGTGTGAGTGCATTATCTGTGAATGAAATTCAACAGGCTACATTGCTATGGATTCGAGATGTTCAGAATTTGGAATACAATGGAATATTTAGTTATTTAGACAAAGTTACGAGAGTTAAACCATCTATTGTAAAACAATTGAATGTGTACAAAGATGAGGACAATATGCTTAGATGTTGCGGGAGAATTCAAAACGTAAACTTTAAGGAGACTACAAAACATCCATATTTATTACCAACGTCACATCAATTTACCAAACTCGTTATTATTGATGCACATACAAATCAATTACATGGAGGAGTTAACAGTACCGTCACCCAATTAAGACAAGTTTACTGGATTCCTCGCATTCGTCAAAGAGTCAAAACTTAAGTCAGAAAATGTGTTACTTGTCGAAAAATTACTGGAAATCCCTATCAACAACCAGACCCACCACCACTACGAAAAGAAAGATTGCACGACGAAATACAATTTACTGTTACAGGAGTGGATTTTGCAAGGCTGCTTTACGTGCGAAATTCAGAAAACAAAAAATCTAAAGTTTATTTATGTTTATTTACTAGCTGTGCATATGGAAATTGTGCAAAATTTCTCAGAAGCTTCTTTCAATAAGCCTTTCGAAGTTCGCAAGTCGGAGATCACTTCCAAAGACACTTATATCGGACAACGCATTAACATTTGAAGCGGCAAGTCGTGAAATCAGTCAACTATTATATTCAAAATCACTACACGAAAATCTGAACGCTACGGGAACGAACTGGAAATTCATCACGAAAAAGGCGCCATGGTTCGGAGGATTCTACGAACGGATGATTGGACTTACAAAAACGTGTTTGAAGAAAGTACTAGGAAACAACTGTGTAGATTTAGAGACATTACAAACTGTTATAACTGAAATAGAGGCTATGCTAAATGATTGGCCTTTGACATATATATATTGTGATCTATCAGACCAAGAACCATTGACACCGTCTCACCTTTTGTGTGGCCGGAGAAAAACAAGATTGCCGTATCCATCAAATGAGCCAACCGAGAATTTTGAATTAACATCGAGTGCCTTCAAAAAACATGTTCAACTACAGAGAGACAATTTGCAACACTTTCAACAAAGGTGGAAAACCGAATACCTTACTTCACTACGTGAACACCACAGAGTTATGGGTAATCATGAACAGTCTATCAATGTAGGCTATGTGGTTCAGATACATGACGAAACATCAAGATGCACATTGATAAACTTACTATTGTAGAAGAACTTGTAAAGGGAGAGGATAACATTGTACGGATTGTAAAATTACTAACTTAAAGTGGAACCACACATCGCCCAGTTTCAAAACTTTACCCAATTGAAGTGAACTGCATTGATTCAAATTTGGAGGAGACTTCACGACCGATTCTATTCCGTCAAACAAAAGTTGATGCAATACGCAAAATTCGAGTGGATAAAATGATGTGTATGAAACAGAGACTATAATCATTTAATGGACTATTTAATTTAAACTGATGAGATGACTGTGAATATTTTAGTTTATCTTTAGAATTTTCCTTTGATTACCAAAAGGACAGTAATTATTCTAATTTGCTGTATGATATGGACTTTAAAGTTACGTGATTTGTACAGTTAGAAAGTTTCATTTATTTTTTTATCTTATTATCTATTCAATATTTTCACTTTTCCCCGCCGGGAGTGTCAAAGATTCACATAAACTATCGACGTCACTGACGTTCCCATCATTGTAACGCCGTTCCATTGTAAGGTTCTACTCATATGATGTAATGTATTTAGAACAGCAATACAAGTTGAAATGAATACAATGCTTTCTTTTTTCCAAGCGAAGTACTAACCCTATTATCTCCCAGACAGTCACCTTTCTTGAAGAAGACTATCTAAGGATCATTGTACCTCACTTTGGTTCCAATAGGCTTAGTATTTTCACAGGAGATCTTTGAATGATTTCCCATGGGGTCCAAGGTTAAACAAGGTTCCTCTGACTGCCATCTTGGATGCTATGCGGACATGCCTGACACATTTTATGAAGGGGACCAAGTAAGGACCATTGTGATCAAGTATGATTCATGTACTTTCAGAGGAGAAGATCTTTGAATACGTCTCCCTATAGGGTCCAATGTTAAAACAACGTTCCCCACTGGCGGCCATCTTGGATATGATGTGGACTTGCCCAACTCACATTTTTTAAAAGGGCCACCTAAGGACCATTGTGACTAAGTTTGGTTCCAATTGGTCCAGTATTTTCAGAAGAGAAGATTTTTGCAATATTGTTCAATTTTCGACAAAGTTCCCTGCTGGCGGCCATCTTGGATGAAGTGCAGACTTGCAAAATACAATTTCCAATAACTATTGTGACCAAGTTTAGTTGCAATTGACGCAGTGGTTTCAGAGAAGAAGATCTTTGAATGCTTTCCAAAAGGGTCCAATCTTAAAACTGTGTTCCCAGCTGGCAGCCATCTTGGATATGATACGAACTTCCCAGACATTTTTTTTAAAAGGGGACAGCTAAGGACCATTTTAAACAAGTTTGGTTCTAATTAGCCCAGTAGTTTCAGAGGAGAAGATCTTTGAATATAGGATCCATTTTTCAACAAAGATCCCACTGGTGGCCATCTTCAGGATGGCCAGTTGACTTGCCGGACACATTTTTTAAAGGGGACTACCTAAGGACTATTGTGACCAAGTTCAGTTCCAATTGGACAAGAGGTTTCAGAGAATATGTTTGATTTAAAAAATTGCGATGGACCAACCATGGACAAAATGATCACAAAAACTCACCATAGCAGAACCAGGTCATCAATAAGTCAATGCATGCTATGAAGCTTAATTGCTCTTTAATGATTTAACAGAACATGATATATACATGGTAGGCATACAAAATTCACTGCAGGACAATATACATTTATATATACAAAATTTATTAAAATGTGAAATAAGTAAAGATTAAGGAAGTATTTTTGCAAAAAATAGTAAAAATTCATACAAATACACTTTTTTGCTCTTGGATTATGTAACAAATAATTGTTTTTAATAAAGTGATAGCAGGGAATTTCTATAAAACTTAAAAGAGAAAAGTAAACCAAAGAAGATTTGAAAACAGAATTTAAAGGGAAATAACAATAACCATGTATGGCATTGAAATTTTTTTTTTTTTGGTGAAAAACAGTCAATAACTTCTACATAGGCCTTGGATTTTCTTCAAAATTTCAGAGTATGTAGATCTTGATATGCTGAACATTTTTTCCAAAAAACACTAATCCTCTATCTGTTACAGTTTTTGAAAAAAGAAATAAAAAATGTGTAAATTTGGAAAATTTTACGAAAAAAAGGGCTGTAACTCAGACGGGTTTCCAATTTTCTTCAAAATTGCAGGGCAGATAGATCTCGGCATCTCCAACATATTTTTTTATATCTGCAACGGTTATTGAGTTATTTGCCAAAAACAGCAATTTACCCCCTATGTTCTATTTTTAGTAATTGCAGCCATGTTGTTTGGTCCACAGACTAACTAAACCTATTTTTTAAACTACATAACCTGGTGATGACCCAGGCCAAGTTTGTATTAAATTGGCCCAGTGGTTTCAGAAGAGAAGATTTTTGAAAAAAGTTTTCGACGGATGGACAGACCACAGAAAACGGACGCCAAGTGATGGCAAAAGCTCACCCTTGCATAGCCAGGTGAGCTAAAAAAAATTTGGCAGGAGTTCCCCTAATAGTCCAGGTAATACATATTAGTGAAATCAAAACATTCCAAGTCCCCTTTTCAAAATAAAGATTTGGCAGGGGTTCCCCTTATAATCTAGTTTATATTGTGACAAAAAGATTCAGTGTTCAGGTTTGGTTTCCACGGCAACTGAAAGCTCCACTATCAACTACAACCCATTTCAGACCACCATTCAACAAAAAAAAATTGGTCAGAGGTTCCCCTCATAATTCAGGTAATAGGTATTGCTGAAATCAATAATTTACAAAAAATCAGAATACACAAAAGTATTTTTTTTATCTAAGATTTTATTTTAACTGCATATTGCAAAAGACTTTTAGTATTATTGAATTTTTCTTCACTAAATTAATTACCTCCCTTAGTTTTATTACCTCCCTTTTTTAATTTTGACTTTTCATTATATCTTATTTTTAAGTTATTGATACCCAATAAAAGTGTGTTGGAGTACATAATTAAAACTATGAAATGAATTTACATGTTCTTGCATATAAAAACTACTTTTGTATAAACAATACAAAAGCTTTTTTTAGCTTCCGGTATTTTTGCTATCAAATAATACCAAACAGGTGATTTTAGGCTGTATTGAAAATGTTGAATTTTGTTATATTTTGAGAAGTTGTGACCTTGACCTTTGTAGCACAAACATCAAAATCAATAGGGTTCCTCCTCTAATCATGACTCATGTCAGTTTAAAGTTTCATTTAGATATGACATATATATGGTTCTCAAGCCAAAAGTTGACACCCAGACACCATTCATCAAATTATAAGCTGAGTTCGACTTTGTCGCAACTCAGCTAAAAATTCAATCAAATAAGGTAGATTAGACACTGTCACCCTTCTTAATTCAATTGCGCATTTGAAAAATAAAGAGTAGAATACTGCTATGTTTGATTTTTCGGCTAGAACAGCTATTTTGACAGGTTTTCCTTTGTGATGTCATAATTGACCGACAGATATGAAATGTCATATTTTGCCCACTTTGACACAAATCAGTTCCCTTTTCCCATAAATAATGTTTAATCCGGACACTTTGTAAAATATCTCCATTAAAAGCATGGAGACATATACATTATTTCATTTTCATTAATAAATCATTTCATAAACTATCAATTTACAAAAATATATATACTGAACATCAGAAGAAATGCACCACATTTTAATGCTGCTCAGCTTCTATAATATCAACACTTATTTAATTCCTCATGTACTTTTAATAAATTTTAAAGGTCTAAAACAAACTGGCCATTTTTTGTCAAACAAATTTCATTATGAGGCAGCAGCAATAATTTGCATGGAAAGTGTACGAAAATAAAAGTCCAAGAATTGGATTCCTTCAAATGGTCTTGTTGTAAAGTTTATTGTCCAGAGTTACCAAATCAATTATTCTTGTCCATTTCTTAAAGTTAGGGGCACTAAGAGTTGAATTTTCATTGTTTTGTGCCATTTTTGCATTTTTTGGTGAAAAAGTGATTTTTTGAGAAATCAAAAATTAAAAATCAAAATTCTTTCATTTTTTTCAGAATTTTGTTAGCATGATTGCAGAAACAATGTGTAAAAATTTCAAAATGATCTAACATGTATTTGAAGAGATATTTGCTTTTGAATTTTAAGAAACAAAGAAATACACGTTGGTAGTGCGTTTCTTTTGATGTTCAGTATAGAAATCTCATGGATAAAAGGTTCATTTCTAATAAGATGAAAAATTGCCTTTCCATATTTTCCCCATGCATTCTATGTAAATTTAGGTGAAAAAAATAGCTAAAAATGACCAAACTTTGACCTCAGTTGTAGAAAGAACAAGCATGGTGACCCATATTTACAGATTTCAGGTTGGTAGGATTGGTTCTTCAATTGTTCCACTTTATTGCAAAAACTCATGGATATGAACTTTAGTGTCCATCTACCTTATATATGTAATTGTATGTTTTTTTTTAACATCCTTACCTTCCATGTATCATTTCTAGCCTTCTCTCTATATCTGACACAGAACAATTTCGGCATGTTATCACTATTATGCTTCCATTGAAGTAGTATATATGTTGAATTTTGTTCATATGATAAGTCTTTAACTTTTTCTGGCTTCACTGCAAAAAAAAAAATCGTAACTGCATGTGCCTTATATGATACCAGCCAAGTTCTTGAAATAAAAAAATTCATAGAGCATATTGAAGACATTATTTCATTTTGTTAAGACATTATTTCATTTCAAGTTATAAGTTGGAAACCCCAAAATTAGAATAAAGGGCTAAGCCGAGCGCAGCATGATACGACCGCAGCATGTCGACCACTGAAATTTCAACAAAAGTAGTTTAAAGTGAATGTGGACACAGTAAAGAGCTTGACACAATAATTAGATGGACACAAAAAGAAGCTAGACACAGTTATTAGCTAGAAACAAAATAGGGAATAAATAAACCCTTTTGATTACTTACTGATAAAAAACCGTAAGAGCTATGCAAAATATGTACTATCAACTAAAACTTAAGGCCATACAAAATTAATTAATTGGTTCTCAGGCCATTTTTCATTTAAAATGATGAGGGAGGGAGGTGATTTTTTCTTATCTTTTTATTTGCCAAAAAATAGATGAGGCAGCTTTTTACATTGTAAAAACCACCAAAAATGTAGTGAGGGAGGTGATTTTTTNGGAAACGGTAAAAGCTACACAAAATCTGTTGTCATACCACTGAAAGCTTATATCAAGAGGAATCCAAAGAAAAAAATCCCATCGAAATCCGATGAAAAATAAAGATTTACATATTTAGAACAAGTGTGGACCCAAATTGATGTCTCGCCCGTCCCTTCATGGTCGCAAAATTGATGTGAATTCTCAAACTGACTAAATCAGAAAATAAAACATATT
>MJUU01012760.1:0-18650 GCA_002080025.1 Modiolus philippinarum | reverse complement strand
ACTCCAGATTGGAAATTTCCTCAGGAGCACACTGAAACAAACCCCATCAAAATCCAACAATTAATAATGTTTCTACAGTCAAAAATGTGAAAATACCCAATTTTACCCCTCTTTGGCCCCTTTTTCTAAAATGGGCGGGGCAACCAACTCAGAATTAAAACCTCTGTTTACGCTTGTGCCAAGATACATCATACTAAAATTTCATAATGATCCGTCCACTAGAAGCAAAGTTACGCTGTCCACAGACGCCGACGACGCCGACTCCGACGACGCCAGCACCATACCAATATACGACAGCAAAATTTTTGCGGTCGTATAAAAATTCTAAGTTCTAAGGGGCATAACTCACTTATAACTTGAACACTTAATTTAACTTGACCTGAGTGTTGTAGTTAATTTGTATATAAAATTTCAAGACTGCAGTACTTCGTTAAGAAGTAACTGGTCGAAAACCCCAACGGCTACAAAGTTTTAAGTTTTCAAGGAGCATAACTCCAGAACCACTAAAACCTCTGAACCCAAAATTGAATATGGTGCAATTGCTTGTCATGGACAACTTACATACAGAATTGGAAAACAGCATGCTGTTTGGTTCACAGATTATCAGTTTATCAGTCATAAACCTGAAGATACACAGATTTCAAAGTTTCAAGGGGCATAACTACAGCATCACTTGGCCTTATGAACTCAAAATCATTATTTACCTGCGTTTTGTGATAACCACTTACATACATTTGTACCAAGTTTGAAGACAGTATGTTATTTGGTTTACATACTATTGCTTGGAAATCCTGAAATTCACAAAATTTAAAAGTTTCAAGGTGCCTTAGTCCTGCATCATTTGGACCTCTGGACCCTGTATCAAACTTGGTTTGAGTTTTGTGGTAAGCAACTTACATACCAAGTTTGAAGACAAGTTATCAGTCTGAAACCTTCGGGATGGACAGACACAGGACTTAGGGTTTTACATAATTCCTCTCTACTACATGTTGAGTTTCAACCCAATGAAAAAATTGTACATATTATTTACCCCAAAAAAATGCAGTCTGATTATACAGCCTTTTAACTAGAGGCTCGCATGATCCTGTATCGATCTACCTGGTTGCAGATGATCTAATAAGATTCTCCCATAGGGTAAAATAATAAATCTGAGGTCAACACCACTTAAATTTTATGATTGGTAGTAAAATCATTCAACTCAGGTAGATTAGGCCACATCAAATTAATAAGTATAGTCCTTCAAGATTTTGGCCAACAAAATTAGGGTTTTCTTTTTTTATTTTAAATTTTTTGATTCAAATATTTTTGATTTAAGAGCAAACAAAATATCTTTGTTTACTTTTTCCTGTCCAGGATTTCAATATTGTTTCAAATGTGTGCATTTGAACCTGCATAACAGCTTACATTCAACCTCCAGACTTAAAGGGCATTATAAAACTAACAAGAGCTGTCGCCAACTGGCAACCAGGTATACACTCACTCATTGAACCCTTGATAAAAAATTCATGTTTTCACTAAATTTCGTAATTAAGTCCAATTTTCGTCAAACAGGAAGTATGCATCTGACATAAGTAAAAAAAGCGCATTCCTTACAACTAATCATATAGAGGCTGCATACGAATTTTGAAATCAATCCATCTTGTAGAAGCTGCGAAAAATGTGACGAAAAATTCATGTTTTCACTACATTTCGTAACAAAGTCCACATTTCGTCAAACAGGAAGTACACATCCAACAGAACTCAAAATAGGACATTCCTTACAACTAACCATATTGAGGCTGCATACCAATTTGGAAATTAATTCCTGTTATAGAAGCTGAGAAAAATGCTATGAAAAATTCATGTTTTCACTACATTTCCTAACAAAGTCCACCTTTCGTCAAACAGGAAGTTCAAATCCGACAGGACTCAAAATATGATGTTCCTTACAACTAACCATATAAAGGCTGCATACCAATTTTGAAATCAATCCCTCTTGTAGAAGCTGAGAAAAATGTGACGAAAAATTCATGTTTTCACTACATTTCGTAACAAAGTCCACATTTCGTCAAACAGGAAGTACACATCTGAAAGGACTCAAAATAGAATCTTCCTTACAACTAAACATATAGAGGCTGCATACCAATTTTGAAATCAATCCCTCTTGTAGAAGCTGAGAAAAATGTGACGAAAATGTTTTGGACAAACGGATGAACGGACGGACGAAAGGACAGACAAGGTGAATGCAGTATACCCCCTCTCTATAGAGTGGGGTATAATAATAATTGTGTCTAATCATTCAATACAACAATTTTCATTGCATAAACTAAGTTTTGTAATTGCATGCCTTTTTAGTGCGCTAGTAGATCACTAACTAGTCTACCAAAGAACTGTGTAAAACAAGTGTAATTTCATTTATATAAAGATGATCATTAGAAACCATTGAATATGTAACAAACTGGCATGCAAATTCAACAAGAGGCTCTAAAGAGCCTGTATCGCTCACCTGGACCATGGCTGACATAGATAAAAGGCATTTCCAATAGGAAAAACAAAACATAAAATTGAGCAGAACACTTTTTTTTCATAAAATTACACTATTTTTGTTTGGTTTCCATGGCAACTTAAAGATCCACCATCCATTACAACCCATAACAGAACACCATTCATAAACATTCTGGCAGGCCCGCCCGCCCACGGCGGGTTCCCCGTATAATCAAGGTAATACATAATGCTGAAAATGAAACATTCAGACCCACCGTGTATCATCTGTTCACAGGATATAGGTACCATTTAGACTGGTTTTCGTTTAAATTTCAATAATGTTTACCATTAGTGTACATGGATCCAGTTTATAGCTACTAAGTAGCTATACACTGGTACCCCCGTACACTAATGGTAGATTTCATTGAAATTTAAACGAAAACCAGTCCTGGTACCTATATCCTGTGTATGGATATACACGGTGAGACCACAATTCAAATAAAAATTCAAAAATTTGGGCAGAGGTTCCCCTTAAAATCAATAGGGCCAATGTAAAAACTATGTTCCATATGGTGGCCATCTTGGCTGAGGTATGGACCTGCCAGATACTTTTTTGGACGAGACCACATAAGGATCATTGTGGCTTAGTTTGGTTATAATTGGACTAGTAGTTTCTGAGAAGAAGATCTTTGAATGTATATTCCATAGCGTCCAATGTTAAAACTATGTTCCCCGCTGGCGGCCATCTTGGATTAGGTAAGGACTTGCTGTGTACCTTTTTTGGAAGGTACCATCTAAAGGACCATTGTGACTAAGTTTGGTTATAATTGGACTGGTAGATTCTGAGAAGAAGATCTTTGAATGTAATTTCCATAGGGTCCAACGTTGAAACTATGTTCCCTGCTGGTGGCCATCTTGGATTAGGTACAGACCTGTTGGATACCTTTTTTGGAAGGGACCATCTAAGGATCATTGTGTCTTAGTTTGGTCATAATTGGACTGGTAGTTTCTGAGAAGAAGATCTTAGAATGTGTTTTCCATAGGGTCCAATGTTAAAACTATGTTCCCCGCTGGTGGCTATCTTGGATAAGGTACGGACCTGTCGGATACCTTTTTTTTTCGGAAGGGACCATCTAAGGACCATTGTGTCTAAGTTTGGTTAAAATTGGACTAGTAGTTTCTGAGAATAAGATCTTTGAATGTCTTTCCCAAGGGTCCAATGTTAAAACTATGTTCCATGCTGGTGGCTATCTTGGATTAGGTACGGACTTGCCGGATCCCTTTTTTGGAAGGGACCATCGAAGGACCATTGTGACGAAGTTTTGTCATAATTGGACTGGTAGTTTCTGAGAAGATCTTTGAATGTAATTTACATAGGGTCCAAAAAAAATAATAAAACTATGTTCCCCGCTGGCCGCCATCTTGGATTAGGAAAGGACATGCCGGATACAATTTTTAAAGGGGACCACCCAAGGACTATTGTGACCAAGTTTGACCCCAATTGGCCCAGTGGTTTCAAAGGAGAAGATCTTTGAATGAAAAGTTTACGACAGACGGACGGACGACGGACGGACGACAGAGGCCAAGTGATGGCAAAAGCTCACCCTGGCATAGCCAGGTGAGCTAAAAAGGATAATAACATGACTATATATGTTCAGCTTGCAGAGATAGTAAATATCTGGCACTTTTGCTAGAACCTTCATATTTCTCTTGATAATTTTTATGACGTCTTAGAAATATTCCACAATAAATGTTCAGGTCCTAAATGTAACTTCCATACAAAGAACAACAATTATTAAGATCAAAGTACTGCATACAAAAAGGTTTTGTCTTGTGTAGATTAACTACATATTAATATAGTAAGTAAAATTATTCAGGTAAATTGAACAAGAGAATGTGGGGCAGTCAGAAACGACAGCTAATCCCCTTGCCTGTTTATTGAATGTTTGTCTAGTAATATAAACACTCAAGGTAGTTGTACTATTCAAGATCTGGCTTGTTACTTAAATCTGAGCCAGTCATGCAAAAAATGTTGTTACCTTATTTCAATCAGGAGCCTCATACCTAAAGCATATATGCATCTACTGATGAAAGATTAATCTTCTGCAAGTTCTAGTATCTAAAATCCAGACTAACACAAACTTTATCCTAAGTCACTGATGCGTGAAATGTAGGTCAAAGTGACCTAATTTTTATCTGGAGCTTTGTAACTTTACAAGATGCATCTACATACAAAATATTATTCTTCTACGAGTTGTAGTATCTAAAATCCAAGCTGTAACACAAACTTCAACCTAAGTCACTCATGCATGAAATGTAGGTCAAAGTGACTCAATTTTCATCTGGAGCTTCCTAACTTTACAAGACACCTCTACATACAAAATACTATTCCTCTACAAGTTGTAGTATCCCAGATCTGGACTCTTACAAAACCTTAAACCTAAGTCATTCATGTATGAAATGTAGGTCAAAGTAACCTTATGTTTATCTGGAGCTTCCTAACTTTATAAGATGCATCTACTTATAAAATATTATTCCTCTACAAGTTGTAATATCACAGATCTGGACTCTTACAAAACATTTAACATAAGTCACTCATGCATGAAATGTAGGTCAAAGTGACCTAATTTTTATCTGGAGCTTCGTAACTTTACAAGACACAGCTACATACAAAATATTATTCTTCTACGACTTGTAGTATCCCAGATATGGACTCTTACAAAAACTTTAACCTAAGTCACTCATGCATGAAATCTAGGTCAAACTGACATTATTTTTACCTGGAGCTTCCTTACTTTCCAAGACACATCCACATACAAAATATTATTCCTCTACGAGTTGTAGTATCCCAGATCTGGACTCTTACAAAAACTTTAACCTAAATCACTCATGTCAAAGTGACCTTGTTTTTACCTGAAGCTTTGTAAATTTCCAAGACGCATCTACATACAAAATATTATTCCTCTACAACTTGTATTATCCCAGAACTTGACTCTTACAAAAACTTTAACCTAAGTCAATCATGCATGAAATGCAGGTCAAAGTGACCTAATTTTTATCTGGAGCTTCGTAACTTTGCAAGACGCACCCAAATACTAAATATTATTCCTCTACAAGTTGTATTATCCCAGATCTGGACTCTTACAAAAACTTTAACCTGAGTCACTCATGCATGAAATGTAGGTCAAATCCACCTATTCTATATATCAACCTCAAGTTCTCCTCAAGATGCATCCATGGACAAAACCTTGTCCATCTGTGACTTGTTATTCAAAAGATATATGGTCTTAAGTTCGAACAGACTAACAAACGGACTAAGGGACGAACGGACGAACGGGTAAAACGCTATATCCCCTCCCCAACTTCGTTGGGCGAGGGGATAACAAGCCTTTTTTTGTCAGTAGTATTTAACTGACATGACTGATGTAGATGCATTTTTAATATCAGATTGGCTTGGTCTCTGTGTATATGACTTGATCATGCCAGATACATATTCATACTGTTCCACTGATTAACTGTGATCAATACAACATAGGGGGACGATGATAGGTAATGTACAGGGACGTTGATTTTAAAGCTGACAAAGTCATGTAGACTAAGGCTGACCAGTTGGGGTAGATTCTGCAATACTGTGGGAGTACTTTTATTCCAGGCCATCAATTTTCACAGTTATCATAAATATTTATGTTTCCTTGGTACTTAAATTCTTGGTATGAAATGTCATACATTAAATGTATTGGGAAATATACATTTTGTTGGGAACTGAATTTCGTGGATTTACAGTTTCACGAAATCCACGAAAATTGGAACCCCAACAAACAATACTATCTCAACAGTAATTGGTCATTGATATAGTTTTAACAGAACATTACTCAGTAGGATTATTTATGAACCAATGTAGCCTAGTTTCCATACTCAATACACCCTGAAAGTATGAAAACACTTAACGAATGTACAAGAGGGTAGCCAATCTTGACAGCTGAGCACCAAGTTTTTCACTTGATTTAAAGCATTCGAAGCTGCTTCAATTTAACCTATCATTTTTACCCAAGCAAATTTCATAGAATGGAAGACGTCTCCTATATTATCAGAATATCTAAACATAGAGATGACAGATTGTTTTTAAAGAAAAATTGTGATGTTGCCTTTGGGGGCAAGGATCAAGGATCATATGGGCGACAGAGACTATTATTTTTAGTTGATTGATTCTGTACAACAATTTAAGTTTACATGAAATTTAATTTCTATTTTTTACCCAGTTTTTATCTAATTTTCATGAAATTTTACGATTTAAAAGAGTTTGATATCGTTTTATTCCAATAATTTTGAAAAAATTCTAAGACTTGCAAATTCCATATTATTATGATTTAAACCAAGTACGTATAATGAGACGTCTCATTATAAGTCCTTGTTTAAACACAAACCAAAAATTTCATGTAACTCCATATTATTATGATTTAAACACAAACCAAAAATTTCAAAGTCAAAATTTATTATATATATCCATTGTAAATAGTGACATCATAAATTTCAGTTTGTATTTAAATTGTGATAAATTGGAAACTCATGAACTTTCAATTATTTCTAAATTATTTCACGAAAGGATATGGACTAAATGAACATGAGACAATAAAACATATGTTACCTCCAACTGCAATAATTTTAATGAGCTGTATGGCCATTTCGGAAATTAATTCCTTATCAGCAGCAAACAAAGGAAATCCATAATTTCGAGAAATGTTTAAAATGCATAAAACCAAACGAAATCCAAATAATCAGTAATATCATATTATTATTATTGTAACATAGAGCGTTACAGATGTCCCCCAAACAAACATTGTGCATCCCATTCATAGGATCTCTCATTTTTCAGTATCTCTAAGTTTCAATGGCAACAGTATCCATTTTGAAAAATCTGAGGCTGAAAATCATTTGTACACAGGCCAGGCAACCTTCATGTAAATTTTGATCCGATTCGGAGAACCTTCAATTTTCCGCCTTTTTTCCATTTCCATGGCAACATCAACCATTTTGAAAATTCTAAGGCTGAAAATCATTTATACTCATGCCAGGCAACATTCCTGTAAAATTTCATCCAATTCTGAGCACTTTTTATTTTCCCGCCTTTTTTCTGTTTCCATGGCAAGGCAGCCATTTTGAAAATTCTGAGACTGAAAATAATTTGTACACATGCCAGGCAACCTTCCTGTAAATAATTTCATCCAATTTCGAGCACTTTTAATTTTCTTGCCTTTTTTCCTGTTTCCATGGCATTAGCAGCCATTTTGAAAATTCTGAGGCTGAAAATCATTTGTACACATGCCAGGCAACCTTCATTTAAAATTTCATCCGATTCCGAGCACTTTTAATTTTCCCGCCTTTTTTCCGTTTCCATGGCAACAGCAGCCATTTTTGAAAATTCTGAGGCTGAAAATCATTTATACTCATGCCAGGCAACATTCCTGTAAAATTTCAACCAATTTCGAGCACTTTTTATTTTCCCGCATTTTTTCTGTTTCCATGACAAGGCATCCATTTTGAAAATGCTGAGGCTGAAAATCATTTGTACACGTGCCAGGCAACCTTCATGTAAAATTTTATCCAATTTCGAGCACTTTTAATTTTCCCGCCTTCTTTCCTGTTTCCATTGCAAAGGCAGCCATTTTGAAAATTCTGAGGCTGAAAATCATTTGTACACATGCCAGGCAACCTTCATGTAAAATTTCATCCAATTCCGAGCACTTTTAATTTTCCCGCCTTTTTTCCGTTTCCATGGCAACAGCAGCCATTTTGAAAATTCTGAAGCTGAAAATCATTTGTACACATGCCAGGCAACCTTCCTGTAAAATTTCATCCAATTCCGAGCACTTTTAATTTTCCAGCCTTTTTTCCGTTTTCTGTTTGGCCTAGTTATGTAACTTGTTTACAATAAACAATGGTCAAGGTTATTACACCTTAGAACCTGTAGAATATTCTAGAATTTAAATTCAGATTTTAACACATAGATTTTTCTAGAGGTTTTCCAACATAATCATTTTAGTCATGTGATAATTAGTTGATTAGAATGTTCTAGTTATATCCTGTGAAGATTTTTCTGGAAAGAATAAATGTATTTATATAAGGTAGCTGAAAAGGGTTAATCAGTCAGTTTAATAAGTTTATACAGGATTAATTAGTTTATACAGGATTATCACGCACATCTTTCGTATTGGAAATCAACATCAATTATTGTGAATCTATTATCAACTATTTAGTGAGGATTATAAGGAATATTCTATTGGACATTTATTGGTGGAATTAAGTGAACTATTCGTTTGGATTATTACTTGGACTTCATTATTGTCAGGTAATTTATATATTGTATTTAATTTGTAAAATAATTATTTTTCGTCTGATTAAAAGTTAATTTGAGCCAATTTTGTTTTTCATTATTGCTGGCAATTCATTGGTCATTTCTAACACATAACAGAAATTTGGGGCTATCGTCCAGGATTCTTCGAAATTGTTTAAAAAGATATTATTATTATTTTGTTAAATAGAAAATTTTTAAAAGTCAGCAATAAAATTTTTTCAAGATGTCTTTTGATCCAGAACAATTCATGTCTACGTTTCAGGTGGAGAATTTTGAGAAGCTTAAAAAGGATGAATTAATTACCTTAGGAAAACATTTGAAATTGAATGTCAAATCTGGAATGAGAAAATTTGAAATTCAAAATGTGATTGCAAATTATTTGGTTGAAGAAGATTATTTTGATAAATCTGTTTTGGCAACTTTTGGCATTCAAACACCTGATTTGGAAATTAAAAAATTAGAAATTCAGAAAGAATTAGAAATTAGAAAATTAGAATTAGAAAAAGAGGAAAGACAGGCAGAAAAAGAAAGAGAGTTTAATTTTCAATTAGAACTGAAAAAACTAGAATTAGCCGAAAAGAATCAACACCTTTCTCAGAATTCTCAGACATTTGATATTGCTAAAAATATCAGGTTGGTCCCTCCTTTTCAAGAAAAGGATGTTGACAAATATTTTCTGCATTTTGAAAAAATAGCTCAGAATTTAAAGTGGCCAAAACATAATTGTTCAATGTTTTTACAAAGTGTGTTAATTGGTAAAGCCAGGGAAATTTACACTCAGTTGTCAGTAGAACAGGCTTCAGATTATGACACTGTAAAAGAGTTAATTCTTAAAGCCTATGAACTGGTCCCTGAAGCTTACCGCCAAAAATTTAGGAATGCAGAAAAACAGAGTGACCAAACCTATGTAGAGTTTGCTAGAACAAAAGAGCAACTATTTGATCGTTGGTGTTCATCAAAGAAAATAAATAACAATCATGAGAAATTACGCCAGTTAGTTTTAATTGAAGAGTTTAAAAGATGTATTAATACTGACATTAAAACTTTTATTGATGAACAAAAAGCTGAAACTTTGGAAATTGCCGCACATTTAGCTGATGATTTTTCACTTACACATAAAACACATTTTTTTAATAAACCACAGAAATTTTTCAGAAATAACAATTCCACAAATTTTTCACCCAAACCTTCAAATGATTTAAATAGTAGGCAACATCCAGTAAATAGCTCGTCCAAGTCCTATCCTCCCTCACAGTCACAGAGACCATTTAAGTCGATTTTGTGTAATTATTGTAAGAAGGAAGGCCATTTAATATCTGACTGTTATAGGTTAAGGCAAAGGAAGGAAAGTGAAGTTGAACCCAGTGGTTTTGTTGAGTCGTCGCAATGTTTGCCTCATTTTGATACAGATGTGCATAGTTCTTTTTCTGAGGTGAAGTCTGTTTCTGATCCTGTTAGTAAGGTCGAGGTCAAATCCCCATCTAGTCCCATTATGGAGATTTTTGAACCATTTATTAGTGATGGTTTTGTGTCGCTTTCGAGTGATTTTTGTAATTCTACCTCCATTCCAATTCTAAGAGATACTGGAGCCTATCAGTCTCTTTTGTTGGCGGAAACCCTGCCGTTTGATGATGTTTCTAGTACTGGTAGAAATGTTCTTATTAAAGGGGTAGATTCCAGCGGTTATACTGCTATTCCTCTCCATAATGTTTATTTGTCTTCGGATATTGTTTCTGGACCTGTGACCTTAGGTATCAAGTCATCATTGCCCTTTGAAGGTGTTCAACTTCTTCTTGGTAATGATTTAGCTGGGGATAAAGTTCAAAGAAATCCTTTTGTGACAGACAAGCCTTCTTTTGATCAGGTTTCTGATTCTGCTGAACAGGAGTTTTCTGGGTTGTATCCTGCCTGTGCAGTTACTCGTGCTATGAAAAAGAAATGTGTGGAAGCTCAGAAAGTTGAAAATAGCACTGATGGTTTTGATTTGTCGGATACATTTATGAGTCAGTTTAGTGATGTTAGTGTTGAAACAAGCAAGCCCTTTGAGTTTTCTGATAGTTCATTGGTTCAAGGTGATGGTTTTTCTACGTCTACATTTAGCAATGAGCAACATAAAGACCCTGAAATTTCATGTCTTTTCAATAGGGCTGTTGATGAAAGTGAGTCTTTGCAGGAAACCTGTCATTTATTTTACTAAAAATGGTATTCTTATGCACAAATGGACACCTTCTGATGTATCTGCTGATGCAGAGTGGGCAGTAAAATATCAAATTGTAGTACCAAAGGTGTATAGAACTGAGATATTAAGCATGGCCCATGATACTCCCTTGTCAGGACACTTAGGTATCAATAAGACTTACAACAAAATTTTAAATTATTTTTATTGGCCTAATCTTAGAAAAGATGTCTCCAATTACTGCAAGTCTTGTCATACATGTCAATTAGTAGGGAAACCAAACCAAGTTATTCCAAAAGCACCTCTTCAACCAATACCTGCCTTTGAGGAGCCTTTTAGTAGAATATTAATAGATTGTGTAGGTCCTTTACCAAAAACTAAATCTGGTAATCAGTACATGTTAACTATTATGTGTGCATCCACAAGGTCTCCTGAAGCTATTCCTTTAAGAAATATAAAGACTAAAACTATAGTTAGGGCTTTAACTAAATTTTTTACTTTGTTCGGCCTACCCAAATCTATTCAATCAGACCAAGGTTCAAACTTTATGTCAGGCATTTTTCAGCAAAGTAATGTATGAATTAGGCATTAAACAGTACAGATCATCTGCATATCACCCTGAAAGTCAAGGCGCCTTAGAGCGATTTCATCAAACCTTAAAAAATATGATGCGGACCTATTGTTTGACACAGAGAAAGATTGGGATGAAGGAATTTCTTTTCTTTTATTTGCTGTAAGAGAAGCAGTCCAGGAATCATTAGGTTTTAGTCCCTTTGAATTAGGTTAGGGGCCCACTCAAACTCTTAAATGAGAAAATTTTATCTGATGAAAAAGACCACTTATTGTCCCTTGTCTATGACCTTAACGGTCTACTTGTTTTTATTGTATAACCAATTTAGCAATTTCATTTACCTATAGATGTTATAAAGTTGTTTAAGAGCAATACTAACAGACCAACATATATTGTAAAAAATTTTTGGAGACTTGCTATTGTTAACCAAACTAAACAATGATGGTCCTTTTGAATTTTCTAACAATTCTATTGTATATCAATGTGTGATGGCCTAGGGAGGTTTTACCTTCAAAAGGCGTTACCTTTACATGTAATATAAGAAAAAGAAATTGACTCAATTATAAGATTTCCATTTATGAAAAAAATATAATCCCTCTACATTATGCATATAGCAATATTTATTCTTATAATGGTGTTATTTTAAATACATTCATTTAGTACCTTCTTTTTCAGTGACTATATAAACTCTATATATAGTTCCTATTTTCATCAACAGATCAAGGTAAAACCTCCCCAGGCCATAACAGATTGATATACAATAGAATTGTTAGAAAATTCAAAAGGACCATCATTGTTTAGATTAGTTAACAATAGCAAGTCTCCAAAAATTTTTACAATATATGTTGGTCTGTTAGTATTGCTCTTGAACAACTTTATAACATCTATAGGTAAATGAAATTGCTAAATTGGTTATACAATAGGAACAAGTAGACCGTTAAGGTCATAGACAAGGGACAATAAATCTCTTAGATTATGTTTCAGATTTTCGCACTAAACTTGTTAAAGCTTGTGAACTTGCCAATTAAAATCTTAAATCTAGTCAAGAATCTATGAAGGCTAAGTATGACCAAAATTCTGTAAAACGTAATTTTGACCCTGGTGATACAGTACTTGTTTTACTTCCTGTTCCTGGAAAGCCACTTGAAGCCAGATATTTTGGTCCATATATTGTTGAAAAGAAATTGAATGATTTAAATTATATTATTAAAACACCTGACAGACGTAGACATAATAGGTTGTGTCATGTTAACATGATAAAACCTTATATAGATAGAAATAGCACAAATATTGTACATTCTGTAAATATAGTTAGTGTTGACCCTGGCATTGCTGAAAATGACTTTTGTGAAAAGATTGATGAGCCATCTATCACACCAAAGCTGGAAAATTCACAGATTCTACAAGATTTTGAATTCGAAACTTCAACATTTACCAATGATTCAAAAGGAACAGTTAAAACAGTTACTCAGTGATTTTCAACATTTGTTTCTGGACATTCTGACACGAACTGATAAAATATTTCATGACGTTGATGTTGGTGATTCAGTACCGATAAAACAGAATCCATACCGACTGAATCCGATCAAACAAAAGTACCTGCATGATGAAATTCAGTATTTGTTAAAAAATGACTTTATTGAACCTAGCAAAAGCAATTGGAGCTCACCTTGTATTCTAGCGTATGTGCACGGACTATAGAAAATTAAACAATGTTACAAAAACTGACTCAATTCCAATTCCGTGCATTGATGACTGTATTGATAAAATTGGAAATGTTAAATTCATTACAAAAAATATTTTATTGAAAGGATTTTATCAAGTTCCTCTTACAGAGCATGCAAAAGAACTTTCTGCTTTTGTTACACCCGATGGACTATTCCAATACAAAGTGATGGCATTTGGCATGAAAAATTCGCCGGCAACTTTTCAGCATCTCATCAACAGTGTTATTTCTGGAATTGACGGTTGTGAAGCATACATTGATGACATTCTTATATATAGTGACACTTCTATGGCCGTCACCATAGCATCATTGAAAAATATGACGTGTCAGTATCCCAAATGAAAGTGGACATTTTCAGCTAGATTCACGTCTTCCCGGATTTGACTACCGACTTTGACATTTTCCCGGATTGAATCACTCACAGTGTGACGGGTGCTGTTAACAGAGCAGGACATGCTTACCCTTCCGGAGCACCTGATGTCACTCTCAGTTTCACTGGAGTTCACACTGTGAGTGCCTTTGTTCTGAATGTTGTGGTTTCTGGTTCTGTGCTTTGTGTCTGTCTGGCGTCATTGTTTTTGTGTCTAACGTCATTGTTTTCTGTGTTCTCGTTTTTGCCCTGTCTTTGGACTTCGATTTTTGTGAATATCTCCCCTTTGTTCCTTCGGTATTCTACTGCCGTTGTTTGGGAAGAACATCTTCAGATACTTCGAACTTTTTTTGAACATTTAAGCAGTGCTATGCTAACAGTCAGCCTCTCCAAGAGTGAATTTGGATGTGCTTATGTTAATTATTTAGGACATGTTGTAGGTCAGGGTCAGGTAAAACCTATTGATGCTAGAATAAGTGCTATTTCTAGTTTTCCTAAACCTGAAAATAAGAAACAATTGATGCGTTTTCTGGGAATGGCTGGATATTATAGAAAATTTTGTCAAAACTTTTCTTCAATTAGTGAGCCTTTGAGCTATTGAGAAAAAATGTAAAGTTGATTTGGTCTAAAAGTTGTAATGAGTCATTTGAAGAACTAAAAGCCATCCTAGAAAGTGCGCCAGTTTTAGCAACACCTAATTTTGATTTTCAATTTAAATTAGCGGTAGATGCCAGTGATGTTGCTGCTGGCGGTGTTTTGTTACAAGAAATAGACCATCCTATTTGTTATTTTTCTAGAAAATTTATTAAAACCCAGAGAAATTACTCCACCATTGAAAAAGGATGTTTGTCTCTGATTTTGGCTTTACAACATTTTGAAATTTATGTTACAGCTTCAATTCAGTCTATCATTGTGTGAGCCCATCAGGGCTCACAGTATATTGGATAGTTTTATAGTCTTTCGGAATAACCACGCTCTTTACTAATCTACAAGAAAGAAAACGTTGTTCCGAATAAAAGAAACAAGAGTTAACAAGAGCTTAATTTCATTCAATAGATAAATTATTCCCCTGGGGATAATAAACTGTTACAGAATACACATTAAATATAGTGATTAAATCCCAGGGATTAGATATACATTAACAACTTCCAAGTTGTAAACAAAACAGATGGGAACAATGAAGCATTTGTTAAAGGAGACATGACATGAATTTCTACTTTCTTCAAATGTTACTTATTACCATTCTTTATATGTCTCTTTCCCTAAACATATTTGTAGCCTTGTCCACTCCCTCTGTATATGAGAAATTGCCGTTTGAAACCAAATTTTTATCAATTGTTCAAATATGCATATTTCGATACCGGAAATCACTCATATAGAGGCTAATACGTCATTGGATACATTGTGGTCGAGATCATCTTAGAGTATATTTGAATTATGTACTTTATATTTAAGAACAAAGGGGGTAATCTTGTTTCAGATGGCTGTTTTTGTATACAGAAAAATATTATCTATCATTTATTAAGATGCTAAATATAAAAACTAATTTAATTTTCACCTGGAAAGGTAAATAGGAGAGACATATTCGGTTTTAAAGGTCCTAAAAATTAAATATATTGTTTTCTGACTAGTTCATCGTGTGCTTTTTCTTGTCACCACTAAATTTTAACATTACGCAATATTGCGTTAAAAGTAATAGTAAGTACATTGTCACAGCATCCATCGATGACCACCACCTGCGAAGGTATGTTATCTTGTATATCGGTATCTATAACATTTATTTTATTAATTGGCGCATAATTAAAATTGCGGATAAAGAAAAGTATATGATATGTGATAATTATACGTATCTTTTTTTGAAAAGATGTGTTAAATATTTCGTTTACTAACCATAATTTAATTCAATTTATAAAAATACGGCAACAGAGCAAGAGTATAAGGTTTCAATTACAAATATATTTACAATGAAAAAATAATAAATGCATCATTTTCTATTGCTTAACAAACTCAAAACACAGTAAATAATCCATGAAGACATCTAACAATAGTGTTGTCCGCGAAAGTTATAAATACATTTTAAGTACCACTTGTTGTCCGAAGTTGAAATACTAGTATTTGAAAACATGCTTTTTGTTATTTATAGAGGTAATGGCTTATATGTTTAACCTCAATGCCGAATACTTTGAAGATCTTTGAAAAGCGCAAAACCTTCAAATTTGTTTCGTAATCAAGAAATGTTAGGATATAAAATAACGGGTTATGTTTTCTTTTATGGAAAGGGTTCAATGTTTTGCACCTGTATTTCGTATTTGCTTCGAGATGCAGCATAACTCAACAATCGGAATTCTGGAATCGTTTGTCAAACATATGTAGCTGTGAAGCAGAGATGAACATCAACTATTCAGTGTTTCCTATAAGATGCTACACAAAAGCAGTAAGCAACACAGAGCTTATTTATCGCAAGACTTTGCGTATTTTCATCTATGAAAGCTCAGGATAAAAATGATTTTTCATTCCATATACATAAAAAAATGTTTGTTGTCCAAAATACCACAAGGCTATCATCGAATTAGCTATGCATTTCACTCTTGTGCCAATGAATCAGTGTTACAATTGCTGCGCAAAAAGGACAACACTTAAATATTTCATGCATAACACGCATTTTGCATTACCACGGCAACAAAAATTAATCATTTTACTTGACCAATAACAAAGCCTTATCTGTGTCCCTGCAACAAAGCTAAATTCACGAAAGAGCGAACGTGTCATCTGAAATGATGTAGCTTCCGTTTTTATATATGTTCTTTGAACATGTTTGTCTCGTGGTCAAGCAAAGATATGCACTGTATTAAAAAGCAAATAAAAAGTTTTAGCTTTCTTCATTTATGCTCAAAAAGGGGGGAAACGAGAAGAACAGTAATAATTACATTTCTATAAGAAATTATCTTCACAATGTTTTTTTTTGGAAAAAAATGTCAATCTGCATGTTCACATCATTTTAATTTACAAGCAGCATATATATGGCAAGTATTACTCTCTGACTAAAGCAATTACATGTCCATTCACATTACAGTTAGATTCTACATGTATCCTGTGAAGTCAACAAAACCATGTGATCTGTATCTCATTATCTTTTATAGATAAGTGTACGCGGTTAATTAAAAAGTCAAAATCTAGCTGATAATAAAGTTTTCATCACAAATAACTTTTGGGGCAGGTTTTATTTGATATATTATTTCAATTTTTGCAGAAAAATGAAATAAGTTATTTTTTCTTTGTTATACAGAATTCCGCACACATTATTTTTATTTCTTGCTAATATTTGAAATACTAGTATTTTACTCAATTCGCTGTGAGTAATTCAGGAACCTCAAAATATTTTGAAAAACAAAAATATGTATTTATTTTGTAAATTTCTATTTACATAATACAAGCCTCTGGAGAATACCTGTTGATAACAAAATATTCCATGAGAACACAAAAAGTGCATTTTATGTGATTTAAAAACGAATACATAAAATATTCTAATTGATGAAAAAATAAAATTATTTTTACCAATAGTTTAAATACTAGTATTTTACGCAATTTAATGTGAAAAAAGTAATATACCCTTTAGCATATGCGGAATTGGATGTTATATGATAGCGTATTTCGTGCGCAAATACACGGTATATGCTTTAGAAATTAAAGCAAGTGTTTTTAAAATTCAAATTTCAAATTCAAAAATTATTGTGAAATAAACATTGTGGTTTGTGACAAAACAAAACAAATGCATAACACAAATAATAAGTCTAGTAATTAAAATTCAGAGTTAAAGTACAATTTTGAATTAAGAAATTTATCATCAAGTAATATAGAGTCCCCCGTCCTCAGTTCTAATGACTTTTTTATGAAGGAATCCTGGGATGATTTTGGGATGACTTTGATGGATTTAGAATAGTTTTTATTTTCTCTTTATTATAGACATTTCCATAAAATAAATATTTCTACTGTCTTATATTTTATCATGCAACTTTAGACACATATTTCTTATCAATTGAATGGGGTATACAGTCATGCAGAATTCTTCAATGCAGAACTAAAATTTATCTTTAAAAAAATTATGATTTGAATTAACTAAAAATAGACTATATTTGAAATCCGAAATTGAATTATAATGATTCATTGTGTAGCTGGGTCATTACGCTACACACTTTCCCTGATTTGCAATATACTGTACAAAGGGTAATATAATGATGCTAAAGACCACCCATTAAGCATAGTAAACAAACTTTGTTTTACCTAACCCTGAGTAATAGAATTTAAATGAAATTAGTAACAGAGGCATTTTTGTGTATTTAGTAAAAGTTTTGTGCTGCAGAATTGTATGAAATTAAGAGAGAATGTAACTATAAGTTGGAGTTGACTTTGTTAGTTTAATAAAAATAAGTATAAACTTAAAAATAAATTGATTTACTTTTTAAATTCTCTAATTTTTTTTTATTATATATTTTACGAAAGGATATGGAATAAATGCACATGAGACCATAACACATATGCTGACACCAACTGCGATCAATTTTGATGAGCTGGATGGCCATTTCGGAAATTCATTCCTCATATATATATACCTGTTTTGTAAAATTAGCAGGTATATAATATTAAGCAGGTCTGTCATTTTTTTTTTTTGGTTTAAGTTTTTTTATGAGTGGAAACGATTTCATATTTGGTTTGAAGTTTATAATTTGTGCTGGTAGCGTTAAAGCTATTTTTAGTTCTGTTCTGTTTAACACATTTGCCAATTCTAGTTTGATATGAAGAGTGAATGTACATGAAACATTTTCCAAAATACACTTGGTAAAAACTGCAATGAAACAACACAATAGCTATGAAGTATTCAGCAATGACCCATGCCTCATGTCTCAAAGTAAATTCAAGACAGATGATATAGATCCATAGATATAGAAATCCCGGGTAGAAAACATTTAAAAAGCATTTATCAAGTACAAGTTG